>JAJOOR010008119.1:0-62165 GCA_036250505.1 Solanum acaule
GGGGGGGGGGGGGTTTGTAAGCATGTACAAGATTGTTGATTAAGTAACAAGTAAGCAAGATTCAACTTTGTTGTTATCCATATGATAAAGAACCTAGTGTATATGTGTTCCCCACAAGCTCTTAACGTAGTAATCCTAATAATAGTAATCATTTCCTAGTGTTTTACATCTAAAGTTGGTAAGTTAGGTATCCCTAAGTGATTGGTTCTCCAAAAAGGGAATTGTACTACGCACCTTGGTCCGGCTACAAGTGTACACTTTACTAACCCTTACCTTTACCTCAGATTAGACATCATATCAATGTATGGCTTAGTTTTGACCTTCTCACCAATTGACATTAGACTATTAGATAACATCCACTAAATCTATATTGTTAATTCTTTTTTCTTTCATTACCTCCTTGGTTCGGCAAGTAGGAACGAGGCGAGTTTTAACGTTTGCACCGTTAAAAAGACTTCTAAATGAAAGAATTACCAATACATGCATAAACACTATTCAAGAATTACTTCATTATTATTCATACTTTGTTAATTGCTCATGGCTCCCACAATCCTAGTTGTGGATTTAGCTACTCATGCTTGAGAGTTCACGATTGATATTTAAGAAGAAAGAATTCATGAACTTACAATTAGAAAATAGGAAACCCAAAATCTTTAATTGAAATTCAAAGTCAGAATCTCATAAAATGAATTACGGAAATCAAGTTGCTAAAGTTTGCAAGTTAATTCCCAAAAAACAAAAACCAAGAGTTTAGAATAATGTCTAACCCTTAAAAACGAGGTTTATAACTCCTATTTATAGAAAAACAAGTCCTAAACAAAAAGGAAATGAAATAAGGAAATGAACTTCTAGAAAGCGACTTCATTTGACGACTTGACCTAGGACCATAGGTCGACCTACGGTCCAGAGATCCCTTTTCGTGGCTCCATACATAGGATTTTTCATTAGGCACTGGAATTTCAATTCCTAGATCATCAACGATGGATGTGCAAGACAGCTAGTAGGTCGACCTACGGTCCATCAGTTGCTTCCTAGTTCCACACTTAGTCATAATTCCTTGATGCTCCATCTACACTTGACTAACGACGGTCCATGGATCACTTCCGTGGGTGGCTCCTTTTGCATATTTTTAGCTTTAATCTCAATCAACCATGTCCAAGCCTATTTCCTGCAAACATAACATATAAAACATCATTTCTAATACAATATAGCCCTAGACACACACAACTTCTAAGTGAAATGTATTAAAAATATTGTAAACTCATGATATATCACCCATCACTACAGATCCATATATAGGTCATAGAAACTTGATCGGCCGTAGTTTCGACCCGTTGAATGAAATTCTGCGCATTAAAATTTTATAACACATATGGGATCTACGGTTCGTAGATCAAACCCCAAAATGTAGATGTCCCCTTGGAAGATTTTTGTCATATTTTAAAGAAGAGTAGTTTAGTATTTTCTCACCCCATATTATCTTAAACCATGACATTTTTACACCTAAATAAGGTTATCAAACAATATTAATACATCCTATTACTCTCATTAACACTTCCATGTTTTATAGTAAGGATCCAAGAGGTGTTAGTTAGGGTTTTCAAGTATTCTTTTAATTCCATCAAGAACATTGTTCTTCAAGGTATGTAAGGCTATTTATAGTGTTAGACTAGTTCATCCTCATCCCGTACATCTAAATTCAATTATTAGTAAGTTGAATCTAGGGTTCTGCCCTCAGTTTTATGAAATTTCTACCTTATGAGATTTTAGTTTTATGAACTTTCTACCTTATGAGATTTTGATACTTTATGTATTGAACTTTTTGAATTTTTGTGCATGCTTGTCGTTCCACATGAACCCTATATATATTGATTTTTTTAAAAAGTATTTTGAACCGATAATTTTCTTACATTGATTTTGGAAATTAAAGAGAGTTTAAGAGAAAAGTTTTAAGCATTATTTTCAAAGAGAATTTAAGGGGACTTGAGTGTTTTCGAAAGTGTCATTTTTACCTTGAAAAGAGAATAGTATGTTCAGAAAAGTACTAAGAGTATTGAGAGTAATTCAGAAGTACTTATTACAGCTTCAATCATTTCTTAAAGAAGTCCTTGAGAAATTGTCTCAACATAGAGAATACTTTACATGAGAATTATATATATATATATATGTATATTGGAAGTAGTATTGAGCACTGATATGGGAAAAAAGTTCAAACAACTAATCCCATAAACTATGTAGCCAGCATATGATAGGACCAAACCGACATTCGGACGACTCCTAACTGCCTCATGAAGGCCTTTTATTTGATCCATCAATTTAATCATACTCCAAAAATTTATAGGGAGTCTTTGGCAATGTGGGTAAGACATTGTATCATCACGAAGCTCATAGTGGTGATTGTGAGTTAGAGAAACTCCTCATCAAAGTAAAGAGTGTTTATTATTCAAATTTATTCATTTCAATGGTTTACCCTATATATTTTAATGTCAGGTATATATTATATTTACTTCATGACTTTCTTTACATTCAATTGAGTTGTTGTTAGCCATTTTCAGTTTAGTTATTGGTGTATTAAGCTATATGACCTACTCATACATTTAGTGTACTGATGTCATCTAACATGCACCGTCAGATGATGCAGATACAGGTGTTCAAGATCATCAACATGTGTATCGCTTATATCATCTAGTTTCTTACTAGATTTTGGTAAGGACTCTTTACTTTCAAAATACTCCGGTCATTTACTTACTTTAGTAGTTTTATTTAAGGTTTCCACAGGTCTGTCTAGACACCTATCTTAGATAGTAAAGGCTTCATAGATAGATAATGTTAGAGAGTTACTCGATATTTATTTTAAGATATTTTGCTTAACTATTACTGTTTACATTCAATGTTTTTAGATGGTTTAAACATTATTTGACTTAAATGTTTTTCACTTTAGTTATATAAAACTAAAAACTCTTGAATAAGTGTTCTTCAAAGCAGTTAGCCATGACAAGGGTTCATTTGGTGATCAACAATGGTTCTCAAGTACCAGCCATGTCTTGGATGTAGGCTCGGGGCATGACAACTTAGCACTAAGTGGACTTTGGAATGGAGGCCAGACTTCTATAAGATGCTTTGTCTTTAATAGCAATTCTCTTATTCCAAATTACATGCCCTAATAGGATTGTCTTAAATGACCTAGCTAGTTGATCAATAGTAGAAATTATGAATGAATGTGATGAAGTCTACCTTGTCAAGTATATTTCCTCTTTTTAGTGTGAGGGTCATGCTGAATTCCATCTTATAGCTCAAATGGTATTATTTTTGGTTAACGGTAAATACCTCACAAATGAATTACATTTCTTCAAAGGTTTTTATGAAAGCATCTCAAATGGTTCTAAGTATGCATTGACCTTGATTGTAACTGATGGATTGTTTAAAGAATTTTACTATGTTTTACTTGGTCATGTATATCATGTATAATGTTTCTTATATTATCATGCCTATGTGTTATGTATTTCCCAATACTTAGTACATTAATGTACTAATGCATACTTGTGCCTATATTTCTTATGATATAGGGTTTGATGTTTCTCATCCTGCTCATGGCTACCTTGGATTGGTCTACTAGCACTTTTGATTGGTCAGTCTTTATGCTTGGAGGAAAAATCCACTAGCCCATTATTTCTTGTATTGTCTTTTCATTTTCAAAGTTACATGGTATATGGGTTATGTCCCAGCCACTCTTATGATGTTAAAAGAGGCTTTTGTCAAGGTTAGTAGTATTCTGTGTATCTCTTATATACTTTGTTGGTATATTTTATATCATGATATTATTTGATACTTATATTGGTTATACCTCTTAAATTATATTTTAATAGGTCATGCTTATGTCAAGTGTCTCATTTAAGGTCTCTTAGATCGTATTAGCCATGTCACGTATAAGGTATACTTTTGGTTGTTATGAACTTGGTATTCAAAGTATCAAGTTTTAGAAAGATTTTAGGATGTGTGATAAGTCGCATCAAGTAGATTCTTGTTCATGAGTGTGAAGCATTCCACATTTAGGAATAAGAGGCTACAAGGCATTTAGGAAACTTCCCTTCTTTCATTGCTCTAAAGTCATGCCATGGAGTTTATCTCTATAAATGACTTTCTTCCAAATTTTACTCGATTGTTTTTAGGATATACCTCTTCTAAGAGCTAACACAAGAAGGAATGTGGAGATCGAGGTTCCTCAAGTGCCGGTCGATCTTCTGGCCAAGCAAGTTACTGATGCCAAATTTTGAGCCGTTTTCCAAGTGTTGGCTCAATCTCTGACAAACCAAGCGAATAGTTATGCCATCGCTTCTGTGAAACCAAATGTGGTTATGGAGTTTGTAAGGGTAATTGACTTCAATAAGATGAATCCCCCGGAGGTTTATTGATCCAAAGTGATGAGTATCCTCAAGAGTTCATTGATGAAATGTATATGATTGTGAAATTATGGGAGTGTCAACGGTGGAAACGGTAGAAATTGTCATTTATCAAATTAAAGATGTAGACAAGTTTTGTTCAACTAATGGGATCTTCATGCATGTCCTTTTGATTTGGAGAATTTCAAAGGGGTTTTTCTTGATCGTTTCTTTCCTCTTAAGATGAGAGAGGTAAAGGTGCTTGAGTTCATTAGTATTCATCAAGGATATATGAGTGTGAAAGAGTATGGTTAGAATTTTCTTCAATTGGCCAAGTATGCTTCGACTATGGTAGCTGTCTCTATGGCAATGATAAGCAAGTTTGTGTTGGGTGTGTCCAAAATGATTTTCAAAGAGTCCCCTACTACCATGTTTATCAAGGACACACATATCTCTCATTTGATGATATATTAGTTCCGATCAGGGGACCTAGATTGAGAAAAGTCATAATCGTCGGTCCTCTTTGAAAATACAAATTCTGAAGCCCTATTAGTTTCGATTAGTAATGAATTTCTGGAAGTATTTCTTAATGATATTCTTCATATTCCTCCCAAAAGAGAGATGGACATTGCTATTGACCTTCTCCCAAATACGCAACGAATCTGTAGTCCACCTTACTGTATGAACTCATCAAAACTTAAGGAATTAAAGGACCAATTGAAGAATTTGTTAGATAAGAGTTTTATTAGACCAAACATCCTTTATGGGGTGCTGTAGTGTTATTTGTTTGAAAGAAGGATGGTTCCATTCGAATGTGTATTGAATATCGACAATTTAATTATGTTATCATAAAGAATAACTATTTGATTATGATGATTGACAATTTATTTTATCAACTTCAACATGTGAGTTTCTTCTCCAAGATTGACCTTTGGTCAGGATTTTAGCAATTGAGGGTAAAGGAAGATGACATTTCGAAGACAACTTTTAAAACTCAATATGGTCACTATGAGTTTTTGGTGATGTCATTTGGTTTAACTAATTTCACTATAGCCTTTATGGAATTGATCAATAGGGTCTTCAAGCAATATGTTGACATATTTGTGATTGTGTTTATTGATGATATTTTTATTTATTCTCGGAGTGCGGATAAGCATGTTGATAATCTAAGGATCGCTTTAAATATTCTCAAGAATTTCAAATCATATGCTAAGTTTAGTAAATGTGAGTTTTAGTTGTGTAAGACCTCGTATTCAAAAAGACCAAAATATAAGATTTCCAAAAAGTTTTAGGTGCCATCCACGGCAAGCCACCCATGGCTCGTGAATAGACCCACGGACCATAGGTAGGGGTCCGTGGATTGGTCATCTTGGGTCAGTTTAGGACCTCTAGACCACGGCCTGACCAATGGTTCGTCAGTCAGACTACGGACCGTGGTCGAGGGTCCGTAGGTCGAGGCCCAAAATTTCATGTCCCAGACATGGAACCACATTTGACCAGGACGGACCGTAAGTCGATCGACGGTCCGTCGATCAGGGTCCCGTGGTTCACCAATCGACAGTTATTTTAGGGGCTTAAGGGACTTTTCTGATTTTAGTTAAATCAATGTGGTGTCATTTTGCGTAGGTCTAGACAACCTATATAAACATTTTAACCCCAAAAATCCCCCAAATTAAGTCATTATCCCAAATCCTAAAAAGAATTCCCAAATCTCCTCCCAAATATTCTCTCTCTAGTACTTGAAGAAGAAGAAGAAGACGAATCAGCTAGGGTTTGAAGCTAAGGATCCAAATTCTTCATTCAAGGCTAGTAATTGGAGTCAAGGTATGGTAGCTTTCATCCATGGGTTCCTTCCACCTATGGAGTCCCTAAATTCCTCTATTTCAAATGGTATAATTCCCCAATTAACTAGGGTTTTCTTCTAACACCATGGGTTATTTAGATTAGTGATCTTAATAGTTTAATTATGTTAAAATAAGCATGAATTGATGATTTATAATGATTTTATGATGATTACCTTTTGAACCCATGCAAACCCCCATGTTTTCCCAATTGTGATCTCTTAGGGTTTAGTTGTTGGTTGTGAAAAAGGATCTTTATGATCTAAAACATGAAGTAATAGAATTACTTGAATTTATGATAAAATCACTACCTAATGTTATAATTCTAAGTTTGGTGATTGATGGTAGCTTTGAACCTTGAAAGGGTAAAGTATGAGTTATGCATGATCTTATGATACCTATGTAAATACAATTAAGGGTGCTTTGAGAGTAAAGTGCCAATATTGTTGTTGTTGTTGTTGTTGTTGTGTTGTTGAAAGGTTATTCTCATAAAACACTTACAACCATGATGTGAAAGGTTTTCTCACATAGAAAGGATTCTTGGGTTGAAAGACTATTCTCACCTAATTGGATCAATGAATAAGAGCTATCCTAATGAACTAACTTGCATTGAAAAGATGACATGTCTTTCCATGAATAATGAAAATAAGTAAGAAAACACTATTACATGGGAATTATGCTTAGCATCGAGTGGATATTGACATTGAGATTGAAGCTCTCCTGGTAGTAGAAGGGTCGGATTTCCAAAAGAAGTCGCATGATATGGAGGCTCGCCCGCTAGTAGAGGCCGGGGTTATAGTAGCAATCTCCTTATCCATTAACTATGTACCCCCACTGGTCGATTTGCTAGTGGATCCACTTAATTAATCTAGATGTTCAGGCAAGTAGAACAACACTCTTCGGTGTGGGAGACAACTGGTGATCATGTTTTAGATCACATGGTCTCTACGTCGCTTAAGGCTAATTTTCCCACAATATGATCTTAAATGAACTAAGGTTACCCTAAAGAAGTATATTTTATGTGTTGAAAAGCTTCAAGATGATTTAGCTCGCATTAATCATGATGTTATGAACTATGTTCAAAATGAATGTGCGACTAAGATGAGGCCAAATGAAGTTGCATAGACAATATGTGAACTCTTTGCATCTCATTGTGACTAGCCAAGTATCGAATTGAGTCTTTTGTGATGAACATTTCATACTAGAAAAAGTGTGGAGTCTTGTTTGACTTTGGTGTCAATGCCTTATGTGATGAGCTTACCGTGAACCATGTGTGACGACACCTAGAATTTGCCCCATTGGTCCGGTTGACTAAGTGATGTGAACTCTTGAGATGATCTTAGGCAATTTTAAAGAGTGAGCAACCATTTGACATTATACCCCTTTTGTGACCTACCTTGTGAGTGTGTGAACCCCTTTTGAGCACCCTTTGAGCCTTAACCTTTTCTTGAAAGAAACTTGATGAAAACATTGCGAACTTTTCTTGATCCAATACCCATAATCCTCATGAACTTAGGCCAAAAGCCTAAGTTGGGGGTATGGTGAAAAGAGAAGGTAAACCAAAGAGTGCAAGAAAGTCCCCTTTTACCCATGTTTTGAGAAAAATGGACCCCCTCCATACAAAAAAAAGAGAGAAAAAGAAGAAAAGAATGAAAAAGTTGTGGAAATACAAAATGAAATGGGGTTTCCAACAATCCATGCAAAGGGAATAATGGGATGACTTGTGAGCATGAATGAAGAATGATGAAGAAAAGGAAAGGAAGTGTTGTTCACACCACATATCATAAGTACTATAGCCATTGATCCTAAATGACCAAACCATTGCACTCATCCCCGTTACAAGCCTTGAAAAGACCTTTTTGATCTTGAGTGAGTTGAAACAAATGTTGGTTAGAAAATACAAGCAAACCTATGGGTGAAATCATACATTGTGTTCATCTTTGTGAGTGTGAGCGTTGCATTTGATTTCAGAACTTTAAATTCTTTAACCATTATGTGTGAATATGGAATCATTCTTTGTGTGAGGGTACTTGATCACCTTTGTTGAGCTTGAACTTGCATTTGAAGCAAGTAATGTGAGCTTGAGATTCTTTGATAATGGTAAGTCACAACTTGAGTCTTTGAGTGCACAATTGATCCTTGCGTGAGTAAGTTGAGTCTTGTTGTGTGCATTCATGATTGAGTCTTGTGTAGCATTGTTTGAGACATCCTTTATGAACTGTTGAACTTGAGTTTTACTTGAGGACAAGCAAAATTTTAAGTTGAGGGTGTTGCTGAGTCCACGATTTGGACTCATTTAGGGCTTCATTTTAATAGATTTAGTGTCCTCAAATGCATATTATGTGCCAATAACTGATGTAAATCCTTGAATTTCAGGTATTTGGATTGAGGAACAAAGCATGGATACTATTGAGCAAAAAGGATCAAGGTAGCTGAAAGTACGAAGGAAAAAAGGTCTGAGGATCGCCTAACCCATTAGGCGAGTCGCAGAACGGCCAGGGACTTGCCTAGTGTTTCAAATTACCAAGCCCTGAAGGATAAAATCTAGTCGACGAGAAAATGGAGCAGTCGGTGAGTCGCCGAACGGTTCCGGATGCAGTGTCATATCACTCAAAGTTACAGAACTTGACAATGCTGAAGGCAAAAGCAAAATGACGATGATAATGACCAAATGGCGGATCACCGATTAGATCAGCGATCTCGACTAACTACGCCAACTGAACCTTCGCAACACAATTTTTGACAACTATAAATACATGTTTAAATTTTTAGCTTAGTACCTGATTGAACATTCAATAGTTTTTGAAGTTTAGAGCTTAGAACTGAATAGAGAGACAATATTTCCTTAGCTTTGAAGAAGATTTCCATTTATAAGAAATTGGAAGTGGGTGTTGTAAATTCTTCATCTTACACATTTGTAAAAACTATATCAATCCTACCCAGTTGATGGAAATAATGTCAAGCAAAAACTCCAATTCTTGGGGTGTGATTATGTCATTATGAGTTGATTTAACTGCTGCGTATTGTGAATTGATAGTTTATTAGCTGTTTAAAAGTGATTTCGTTCAGTAATTGTGGTTGAATTTAATGGGTTGTAGTTGCAAATACAATCTTAACTTCGTATTTTTGGCTGGCTCGAGAGAGAGGTTTTAAAACCGAAATTGCTGAATCAATAGTCTATGGGTATTGGGTTGTCATGGGTTCAGCTCGAGAGAGTGAATCCTAAACCCTTTTCCACACATTCAGGTTGAGAGAGAGAATGGACTAACGCGAAGGCTGTGCTTCATTGCTGCTTATTGGTGTTCGAGAGAAACCAATTTGATTCGGGGTAAATTGTTCAAGAGAAAGTTTACCCCTACTAAAGTCTAGCTTATTCACCGATTTGTAGCTGTTTACTATTAATTGTAATTATCCGGTTGTTTACCTTAGCCCATAATTCAATCACATCCCAAGAATGACGTCTCTATATTCGTTTTTTCATATTATTTGTTGTTTTAGTTTGATAGTACAAACAAACCCCCTTTATATTTGACAGTTGTGTCACCTATAATTTAAACCATGTTTTTCTTCGTAAATATTTTTAGCTATGATTGACTTGAGCATATTTATGCTTTTCTATTGATTCTCGATTACGAACCACTCCCTTGGGACTCGACCCCTACTCACTAGTTGGGTTATATTACTACTCACGATCATTGGCACTTAGTATCGGATGAAGTGTCCTGATATCTAAAATCAATTGCCTATGGTTCAAGGCAACATAAAGTCCAAGAGAAGATTTATCCTACCCATTACCTTGAGTTAGCGGCGGTTATTTTTTCCTTAAAGATATGGAGGCATTATTTGTATAGGGTTCATGTAGATGTGTTTACTGATCACAAGAGCTTACAATATATGTTTAGTCAAAAGGACCTAAATCTTTGCCATAGGAGGTAGCTTGAATTATTGAAAGACTGTGACATGAGTGTTCCTTACCACCCCGGTAAGGCAAATGTGGTAGAAGATGCTCTTAGTCGGTTGTCTATGGGTAGTGTGGCTCATGTTGATGATGATAAGAAAGAGTTGGTTCGAGATGCGGATAGGTTGGCCCGATTAGGTGTTAAATTAGTGGACTCCACCAAGGGTGGTGTTATGGTTCACAAAGGGTCCGAATCGTCCTTCGTAGCAGATGTGAAATCCAAATAAGGCCTTGATCATATTTTGTATGAATTGAAAGATGCGGTGCTTAAGAAGTCCGTTGAGGCTTTCTCCCAAGGGACAGATGGGGTGCTTAGGTATAAAGGTTGGTTATGTGTTCTGAATGTTGATGACTTGAGGGAACAAATTTTGAAGGAAGCTCATAGTTCTCGGTATTCTATTTACCCGGGAGCCACCAAGATGTACCGTGATTTATGGGAAGTCTATTGGTAGAATGGGATGAAAAAGGATATTGCGGGATTTGTGGCCAAGTGTCCAAATTGTTCAACAAGTTAAGGTTGAGTATCAAAGGTCGGCAGGCTTATCGCAAGATATAGGTATTACCAATTGGAAGTGGGAAGATATAAATATGGACTTTATTGTGGGTTTGCTTCGCACCCGGAGACAACATGATTCTATTTGGGTCATTGTAGATTCGATGACAAAATCAGCTCACCAATTCACCTCTCACTTTTGGAAGTCATTCCGAAAAGGTCTTGGCACCATGGTTAAGCTTAGCACGACTTTTAATCCTCAAACCGACGGACAAGCGGAGTGTACCATCCAAACATTGGAAGATATGTTAAGGGCATGTGTAATAGACTTCAAGGGTAATTGGGATGACCACTTGCCATTGATAGAGTTTGCCTACAATAATAGCTGTCATTCAAGTATCAGTATGGCTCCCTTTGAAGCCTTCTATGGTAGGAGATATAGGTCTCCCGTTGGTTTTTTTGAGGTGGGTAAAGTTTCTCTATTAGGTCCCGAATTGGTTTATGAGGCCATTAAGAAGGTCCGACTCTTTAGAGAGAGGTTGAGGATGGCTCAAAGTCGGCAAAAGTCTGTTGCCAATGTGAGGAGAAGGGATCTATAATTTGAGGTTAATGATTGTGTCTATTTGAAAATCTCACCCATGAAGGGTGTGATGAGATTTGGCAAGAAAGGGAAATTTAGTCCCCAGTATGTAGGCCATTACCAAATTTTGAAACGTATTAGTAAGGTTGCCTATGAGTTGTATATGCCAAATGAGTTTGCTCCGGTTCACCCAGTATTCCACGTGTCTATGCTTAAGAAGTGTATTGGAGACCAGGCATCCATAATTCCCTTAGAAGCATTGGGAGTTGACGTAAGCCTTTAATATTAAGAGGTTTTGGTAGAGATCCTAGACCGACAAGTCAAGAAATTGAGGAACAAGGAAATACCTTCCGTGAAGGTCTTGTGGAAGAACCAATTGGTTGAGGGTGCTACTTGGGAGGCCGAGGCCGATATGAAGTCTCGGTATCCTCATCTTTTTCCTTCTACTCCTATTCTAGCTTGAGGTAAGTAGTTCCTCTTGAGTTATATTGTTTTGGAGGTCATGTGTGTTATATGTGTTTTCCATAATGCCCATATGTTGTGCATGTTCATGAGAAATTTATGCTTAGCAAGAAAATGAGTCTTCATGATTCATTTTCCTCATGTTGTTGTGCATTGAGTATGAGTTTCCTATTTACTACATAAGATGAATTGTTGAACATGCTTTAATTATGCTTTTTGAGAGTAGATTGCATAAAGGCTCCATGAGATGATGTTGAGCATGCTTTTAGTATGGAGAAGGAAGTTCCTCCTTAGATATGAGAAAATATTGAATTTCATGCACATTGGGTTGTTAGATGTAGTTCCTACTCCCTTTTTTGTGCATTTGAATATGATGAGTTTGGAGTTATTGTTTTCTCCTTAATTATGTGCATTGCATGCATAATGGGCTGATAGAGTTAGTTCACCCCTCCTTCGAATTATTGAGAATGTCCTAACTTGGGGTCGATAATTCCTCCTTGGTTGTATGCATTGCATCGTAGGTTGGGTTGTTAGTTTCTCTCCTACTCTTATAGAACAAGTTTGAATCTAATTTGAGGATGAATGGTCCCAAGGGGTAGATATTGCAACACCCCGTATTCAAAAAAACCAAAATATAAGATTTCCAGAAAGTTGTAGGTGCTATCCACAGCTAGCCACCCACGACTCGTGGACAGACCTATGGACTGTAGGTAGGGGTTCGTGGATTGGTCACCTTGGGTCAGTTTAGTTACTTTAGACCACGGCCTGACCAACGATCCGTTGGTCAGACCACAGACCTTGGTCGAGGGTCCGTAGCTGGAGGCCCAAATTTTCAAGTCCCAGACCTGGAACCACCATTGACCAGGATGGACCTTGAGTCGATCGACGGTTCGTCGGTTGGGGCTTTGTGGTTCACCAATCGGTAGTTATTTTAAGGGCTTAAGGCGTCTTTTCCATTTTTAATTAAATCAATGTGTTGTCATTTTGCCTAAGTCTGGACCACCTATATAAGCATTTTAAACCCCTAAAATCCCCCAAATTAAGTCATTCTCCCAAATCCCAAAAAGAATTCCCAAATCTCCTCCCAAATATTCTCTTTCTAGAACTTGAAGAAGAAAAAGAAGAATCAGCGAGGGTTTAATGCTAAGGATCCAAATTCTCTATTGAAGGCTAGAAATTGGAGTCAAGGTATAGTAGCTTTAATCCATGGGTTCCTTCCACCCATGGAGTCCCCAAATTCCTCTATTTCAAATGGTAGAATTCTCCAATTAGCTAGAGTTTTCTTCTAACACCATGGGTTCTTTTGATTATTGATCTTAATGGTTTAATTATGTTTAAATATTCATGAATTGATGATTTACAATTCTTTTAGGATGATTCCCTTATGAACCCATGCAAACCCTCATGTTTTCCCAATTGTGATCTCATAGGGTTTGGTTGTTGGTTATGAAAGAGGAGTTTTAAGATCTAAAGTATGAAGGTATAGAATTACTTGAATTTATGATAAAATCCCTACCTAATGTTAGAATTCTAGGTTTGGTGATTGAAGGTAGCTTTGAACCTTGAAAGGGTAAAGTATGAGTTATGCATGATCTTATGATACCTATGTAAATACAATTAAGGGTGCTTTGAGAGTAAAGTGCCAATATTATTGTTGTTGTTGTGTTGTTGAAAGGTTATTCTCATAAAACACTTACAACCATGATGTGAAAGGTTTTCTCACATAGAAAGGATTCTTGGGTTGAAATGATATTCTAACCTAATTGAATAAATGAATAAGAGTTGTCCTATTGAACTAACTTGGATTGACAAGATGACATGTCTTTCCATGAATAATGAGGATAAGTAAGAAAATACTATTCTGTGGGAATTATGCTTAGCACCGAGTGAATATTGACATTGAGACGGAAGCTCTTCCATTAGTAGAGGCCGGGTTTCCAAAAGAAGTCTCATGAGATGGAGGCTCACTCGCTAGTAGAGACCGGGCTTCTAGTAGCAATCTTCATATCCCATAACTATGTGCCCCCTTAGGTTGATTAGCTAGCAGATACACTTAAGCTAGATGTTCATGGTTCTACCTTAGGCCAGTAGAACAACCTTTTTCGGTGTGGGAGACACCGGGTGAACATGTTTTAGCACATATGGTCTCTATGTCGGTTAAGGCTAATTTTCCCACAATATGATGATCAATGAACTAAGGTTACTCCAAAGAAGTATATTTTATGTGTTTAAAAGCTTCAAGATGATTTAGCTCGCATTAGTGATGATGTTATGAACTATGTTTCCAACTATCTCTATTATGATGTTTAAACATGGAAAATTGCATATCATGAAATAAAATGTCCTTCTTGGCATGTTTTAAATGTTTTATGCATAACTATCATACTTAGTGCATTTTTGTACTAACACATACTCTTGCCTACATTTTTTCCCAAATGTAGGGTTCGACAGGCAAGGTTCCTATTCTAGTGGCTAAAGCTTTGACTTTGATTTCTTTCCGAGCTTGGTGAGTCCTCATGGTTCGAGGATGGATCTTTCTTATTGTAGTTTCACTTTTGTATTTCCTTTTTGAACATGATTTATGGGTTAGGCATACTTTCATTCGATTGTAATAGATGGCTGTGTTGAGACTTGAGTTAGACTTTCTCTTTTCTATAAAGATATTTTGGACTTAAATGTTGTTTTAAACTCTTTATTGTTCTAGTACTTTATGTTATGATATACTAAGTACCTTATATGGAGTCCTTCGGGGTTTCATATGCCATGTTATACCTAGGGGTACCCCTGGGTCATGACAAGTTGAGGTTCATAGCTTTCCTTGTTGAATGTATTGAAGTTGATCCTAAGAAGACCAAGGCAGTTCAAACTTGGCTTAAGTCTCTGTCGGCTTCAGATATTCAAAGTTTCTTTCATTTGTCCTATTGCTATAGATGGTTTTTGGAAGAATTTAATTCTATTGCTTTGCCATTGTCGATGCAAAAAAAGGTAAAATTCCTATGGTTTGAAGCTTATGAGAATAGTTTACAAGAGTTAAAGGATAGACTCACTTTAGCCCCTATGTTGACGTTACAGGAAAAATCAAATTGTATTGTGGTTTATTGTGATGCGTCACGGATTGGTCTTGGTTGTGTTTTGATGCAACATGGTAAAGTCATCATTTATTCTACAAGGCAATTGAAGATGCATGAAAATAATCATCTAACTCATGATTTTGTGTTAGCAACGGTAGTGTTTTTTCTAAAGATTTGGAGGCATTACCTAAATAGTGTTGATGTAGATGTGTTTAACTACCGTAAGATCTTAAAATATGTGTTCACCCAAAAGGAATTAAATCTTTACCAAAAATGATGGCTTGAGTTGTTGAAAGATTATGAAATGAGTGTCCTTTATCATCCGGAAAAAAGTTAATGTGGTTGCGGATTCTCTTACTCAACTATTGATGGGTAGTGTTGCTCATGTCGAGGATGGTAATAAAGAGCTAGTTTGTGATGTTCATATATTGGCCGATTGGGTGTTACCTTGGTCCATTATAATGAATGTGGTGTGACTATTCACAATAGTTTAAAATCATCTCTCATTTTGGATGTGAAGGCTAAGTAAGATCTCAATCCAGTTTTGGTGTATTTGAAGAAGTCGGTTTCCGAAATATCTGTTGAGGCTTTCTCCCAGTGGGGAGATGGTATCTTTTGATACTTAGGTCTTTGATGTGTCCCGAATGTTGAGGAATCATATTTTGATAGAAGATCACAGTTCTCGATATTCGATTCGTGCAAGAGCCACGATGATGTACCGTGATTTGTAGGAGGTCTATTGATGGACTGGGATGAAAAATGATGTTGTGAAGTTTGTGGTTAAGTGTCCTTATTGTAAATATGTGAAAGTTTAGCATCAAATCATCTCAAGATATTAGCATTCCTACTAAGAAATATGATGATTTGAATATGGACTTCATTACGGGTTAACCTCGAACTTGTCGTTAGTTTGATTCGATTAGGGTTATTGTGGGAAGAATGATAAAATCACCTAAGAACACCATTCTCAGCTAAAGAGTAAACAAAGCTTTATATTCGAGAAATGGTAAGGTTGCATGGGTGCCCTTGTCCATTATCTTGGATTGTGGTACTTAGTTTGCATCTTTAATTTAGAGGTTGTTTTATAAAGGTCTTTGTACTCAAGTGAATCTTAGCTTGAATTTTCATCCACAGGCTGATGGGAAAGCTGAGCCTACCATTCATACTTTGGAAGATAGGTTGAGAGCTTGTGTGATTGACTTTAAGGGTAATTGGGATGGTCATTTTCCTTTGATTGAGTTTGATCATAATAATAGCTATCATTCAAGTATCCAAATGGCTCCATTTGAGGCTCTTTATTGTATGAGGGGTAGGTCTCCTATTGGTCTATTTGAAGTTGATGAGGTCACTTTGATAGGATCAGAGTTGGTGCACGAGGGTATAGAAAATGTTATACTTATTTGTAAAAGGTTGAAAATGGCTCAGAGTTGATAAAAAGTTTTACGCCGATGTTAGAAGAAGAGAGCTGAAATTTGACATTGATGATAGGGTTAACTTAAAAATCTTACCCTTGAAGGGTGTGATCAGATTCGATAAGAAAGGAAAGCTTAGTCCTTGATATGTGGGCCCATATAATATTTTGAGGCGCATTGACAATGTTGCTTATGAATTAGAGTTACCAGATGACTTAACATTGGTACATTTGATATTCTATGTATCTTTTTTTGAAAAAGTGTGTTGGGCGTATTACTTCTATTTTTCCTTTAGAATGTTTGGAACTTATGGAGAATCTTTCGTATGATGAGGTCCTAGTTGAAAATTTTGTCCTTCAAGTTCAGAAGTGGAGAAATAAAGAAGTTTTTTTTCGTGAAAGTCCTTTGAAGGAATCAACTAGTTGAGGGTGTTACTTGGAAAGCCGAAGCCGATATGATATCCTAATATCCTCATCTATTTCCCTCCGCTCCTACTCTACGTTGAAGTATTAGTTTCTCATGGTTCATACTTTCAGATTCATACATTTTAGTCATTCTCATGTTTCCATATGTATTCATGTTCATGAAAAACTTAATTTTGATGTTATGATTAGCTTGGAGCAATTTCTCCTTGTTTATGTTCATTTTGATAAGATTTGCATTCATTTTGGGTTGTTCGATTATCTCTTATCCTTTTCATGCTAACTTGAGTTGCATTTGAGGACAACTGTTTCCAAGGGGGAGATATTGTAACCCCTCAGAAATTGGAAGATCAGTTTGGGAAGAAAGTTACAAACACATGGCACTAGTACAGTTTATAGGAGCCCATCTACGAACCTTACAATGCCCAATGGTTAGTAGAAGGCAGTCGTAGGAAGCATCTAGAAAGGTGAGGAAGGTTTTGGGCTTTTGAACTTTCCTACGGACCACCAGGATGGTCCGTAGGAAGGGGTCCGTAGAAGAGGTTTGAGACTTGGTAAAATATTTGGTAATAAGAGTTCTACAAAAGAGGTCTATAGACTGTAGGGAATTTGACGACTCGTTGGGGGCACTCATAGAAGTTGTTCAGGATTATGGCCCCTAATATTTGACCTTACGAGTGACTAGGATGGTCCATAAGAATTCTTACGGACCGTAGGTCGGAATTGTAGGTGTGATCCCACAATTTTAATTATGGGTGTTTTGGTCTTTTCCTACCCAATTATCCATAAATAACGTTGTTTCGGCCCTATAACTACCCTATAACCGTTTTTACTCTTACAAACCTAGCCTAAACTCTCTCATTCAGTCAATTTCCCCAAATCTCTCAAGTCTTCTCCAATTTTCTCTTAAGAACTATCAAAGTGACGGTTAAGGTTACATCAAGCTTTATGGATTTTATGTCCATTGGTAGAGCTTTGATTACTCAAGGCATGTGTAAATTCACAAATGGACCCCCTTCATCCATTGGGACCCAAAAGAATCTCAATCTCCTATTCAATTTCACTCACTTATCTAGGATTTCATGCGAATTTCCATAGGTCCTATTTATTATAATTCAATTGTTTATTTTCAATCTTATGCATGATTTGATTCAATTATATGGTTTTCAATTGTTTTCATATGGACCCATGCCTATTATTACTTTATGAACATGAATTATGAACTATGCCTCTAAACTTATGAATTATTATGATGAAAGCTAGGCATGTTATATGAAAATGATAATTTATGAACTATGGATGATTTTGAGATAAGTATCAATGATTTGTGAAAGGTTTTCTTCCATATGAATGAAATATGCTTTAGATGCTTATAAAGGTAAGTGTCTAATATGAAGGAGTTTATCATGATTTGAAAGGAGTTACTCTAGGATGACTTATGATTTAGTTAGTAGTTTTATTGTACCTTTCTAGGTATTTCGAGATGAATGTGATTATTTCTTTTCAATTTGAATTTACTAAGCACCTAAAGGATTTTGGAATAGAGGCTTTACTGCTAGTGGATGTTTTGTCTTTAGTAGTAATTCCTTGTCCCAAACTATGTTCCCCATAAGATTGTCTTAAATATCCTCGCTAGTAGATCCACCATAGAAATTATAAATGAATGTTATGGAGTCTACCTAGGCAAGTAGATTTCCCATTTTCGGTATGAAGGGTATGTCAGATTCCATGTTATTACCCACATGGTATTATTGTTTGTTAACAATAAATATAACACAAATGAATGATGTTTCTTCAAAGGTTTTTATAAAATCTTCTCAAATGGTTCTAAGTATGCATTGACCTTGATTATGACTCATGGATTCTTTAAATACTTTTACTATGTTTTACTTTGTCATGCATATCATGTTTAAAGTTTCTCTTAATATCATTCTAATGTCCAATGCATTTCCCCATTCTCAGTAATTCAATGTACAAATGCATATTGGTTTCTATATTGTCTTATAATATAGGGTTCTACGTTCCTTCTCCTTCTCATGGCTAGCTTAGATTGGTCTACTAGCACTCTTGATTGGTCATTCGTCATGCTCTGAGGACAAATCCACTGTTGCTTTTTTTGTTTGTCTTTTCATTTTGAAACTTGTACGCGGTGTATGGGTTATGTTCCAATAAGTCTTATGACGTTAGAAAGGCTTATGTCAGACTTAGAAGTATTTCGTGTATCTCTTATGTGCTATTTATGTATATTATATGTCATGATATGATTTGAAACATATATTGGTTATATCTTTTAAATTATATTTTATTAAGTTGTGCTTATGTCAAGTGGCTCGTTTAGGGTCTCTCGAGATCCTATTCTCAATGGCATGTCTAGGGTGTTCTTTGGGTAATGACACAAATGATAAAATGAACTTGAAGTTTTATGGTCACGAAGACTTACCCAAATGATTTAGCACAAAAAATCTCTTTTACACCGCTTCCAAGGGTTTTCCAAAACTCAAAATGGGGAAAATGGGGTAGAACCCCAAAACTGTA
This sequence comes from Solanum acaule, assembly GCA_036250505.1. Taxonomy (NCBI): domain Eukaryota; kingdom Viridiplantae; phylum Streptophyta; class Magnoliopsida; order Solanales; family Solanaceae; genus Solanum; species Solanum acaule. Next base: position 19,154 of record JAJOOR010008119.1, read on the forward strand.
GGCCAAAACCCTTTTGAGAGTCTCTTTAACGAACTTAGGGTCGCTAACACGATCAATGCAATCATGACTCTAGTTTGCAAAAAAGAACCCCAAAAAAATTTGGCCTATCACTTTCGTGACCTGGCCTTCACTAAATTGAAGGTTGCCATAGCAACAAGGTTTTTGCGAAAGAGAGGCTTGCAAAATAAGGAATTATGAGTGTGAACGGCAGCAATGGTAACCAAGTAGGCCATCAAGATGACATCGGAAATCTTAACAATGTCAATGAGCCTAATCCTAATGACCCCAATCTTATGGGTGGTATTGGTGCCATTCGCCTGCCTCCGGCCGAAGGGAATGCGGTGTTCCACATCAGACGTACTATGTTGCAACTCTTGCAATTGAATGGGCTATTCAGTTGTTTGGCTCATGTGGATCCCCATGAGCATATTATAAATTTCATGGATGTATGCGGACAATTCTCCTTCAAGAACATCTCCCAAGAGTCAGTTCGGTTGAGGTTGTTACCGTTCTCTTTGATGGGAGAGGCATGTAAGTGGCTGGCTGAATTTCCATGTGAATCAATCACTTCTTAGGAGGAGTTGGTCACCGCATTTCAAGTGTGATTTTTCTCTCCATCAAAGATGACGACTCTTCGGGACATCATTCAGAGCTTCAAACGTCTAGAAGGCAAGCCAATTCATGAAACTTGGCTGCAATTCAAGAAGTTAGTGCTTCAATGCCCAACCATGGCTTGCCTAATAACGTGTTGCTGTAGTAATTTTACCGGATTCTTGACTCGGTAAATAAGGGTGTTACTGACCAACTTTCTTCGGGAGGTTTGCTGTAGCAACCTTATGTGATAGCGGCTCAACTCTTGGATGGCATGACTATGATAAATGGGGTGTAGTAACCCTTGAAGACCAGGTCTCCCCCCTCATGTTTAAACTAACCAAAGAGCAGATGGAGAAAGACCAAGAGAGGGACCAGAACATGGCAAAGATCACGACACAACTTGACATTTTGTCTAAAAATGTCATGGGAGTTGGTTCTCAAAGTTTCAATGCTGTGGGTGTCGTGTGTACTTATCCGGAATAGTCTAAGTTTTAGGCTTTGTATAATGAAGGGATAAATTTCATAGCCAACCAAGGTGGTGGTTATCATTCAAACTACCCGAGGCAGGGTGGTAACCAAGGTTGGAATAGGGATGAAGGTTGGAAGGATCATGATTGAAAATGAAGTGACCGAAATCCTAATTGGAAGGATGGGGAGAAGGATAGGTATGTGCCTCCCCATGAGCTCCAAAAGCCAAAGGATTCCGAAGGTGGCCGGTCTAAAGATATGCTTTCTCGTATCCTCAACAAAGTTGAGGGGTCGGATAAGATTTTAAAGGAAATTAAAGAAGATGTGTCGACCCTTAACAAGATCGCTACCTCCCATTCAGTATCGATCAAGTAGTTGAAGACCTAAATGGGTCATATCTTGTCTTATTTGAACCCGAGACAGCAAGGGGGTTTGCCTAGTGATACTATGGCCAACCTCAAGAATGAGGTTTAAGTATGGACTTGCATCGTGCCGCGACGTTAACTAAGGCGCTGCTTGAAATAATAGTGTGTTGATTGTGCAGGTCAAAGTGTGGAAAGTGTTTGAAAAGTACAGGTTGGCAAGCTAAAGTTCCAGACGGTGCATCGCCAAAAAGGTCGGCGATCCCGAATTAGACTGTCGTTGGACTCATAGTGATGGCATCTATGCCACTCATCTCACCACTTCTGAGAGTAAGGGCACTAGGAGCGTCAGACTGTAGCTTCTGATGATGATGAGATGGTAGCAACACATAGGGCAGAGTTGCGGTCAAAAAGAATGAATGATCCGTCTAGGATTAGGACTCCTTAGCCCACTACTTCTTCTCCTCCAGTTCCAACACATGCAGTGGTGCTTGCACCACCAGTTCAGGGTGCTCCCCTCAAGTCTATGAACACTTAAAGGCTGAGAGGCTGAGGACAATCATTGAGGAGAAACATCTGTCCATGGATGGGGTGATTGATAGGTACCCCAATATTATGAGCTGTCTAAAGTCTCATAAGTTCCAGTTCTTCACAAAGCCCTATGGCCCGTATATTCCAAGTTGGGTTAGGGAGTTCTACAGTACGTACAATTGCTTGATACCACAGAGGAAGAAGCAGGTAGCAACAATTAAACCGGTTGACTATGTAGTTGTTCGGGGGAAGAGGGTTCATTGCAATTTTCCTGCCATTAATGTTGTCCTAGAGTGCACTATGAGACTTGAAGATGATTGCCTACATATGATCAGGACCAAAATTCTGGACAACACGAAGAAGTCGTTAGCTTCGTTGATATCTGATGGCATTCCAAAGTGGTTGGAGGTAAGGGCTCCAATAGAAAAAAAAAAGACTTGAATGTAGCAGTGAGGTATTGGTTTGGCTTTATCAGTAGCACAATCATGCCCTCCCAAAATGAGTTTATTCTCCGCCCTGCCAAGGCAGCCTGTCTAGGCTGCATCATTGATGGGACGAGGCTTAATCTGGGGATGATTATAGCATATGAGATGGTTATGAGGGAGAAGCAGCACCAGACCTCACTTTAATTCCCGATGTTGATCACCGAGTTATGCAAACGGGATCGAGTTGCGAGAGATGCGAAGAAAGATGTTGAAATGATTCCCACATCCTCTACTGATAACCAGAGGATTGAGGCGAAATATTTGAAAGATGAGGCGGAGACGAAGAAGAAGGCAACCACGGTAGATGCTTCCCTGGTTGTGGACACAGACGCACAACTTGCAGAAGTAGTTTTGCCTACTCCGACCCCTGGGCCTTCAGGTACTTCTTATGTTGCACCTTCTGACATCCCTAGTTTTTCTATTGTTGCACTGCCTCCTAGACCTGCTGTTGCTATTGTCACTCAGACCCGCTCACTCAGGCTGCATTACTCTGGATGGGGTAGCTTTCCCATTCTGCCCATCGTAGGGCTGCCAGACTCGAGGCCTCCATTCTAGGCATGATTCAGACTGCTCTGACTCGTGGTGTGACACCATTAAGCACTACCATTGATGCCCTTACGGCTAGGATAGCTGTGTGTGAGCGTGGCCAAGGGGCTAGTGAGGAGGTGACAACTTTAAAAGCCGTTATTGTTGTGTTGAGGAGCGATGTGGATCAACTGAAGTCCATCGACATGTCCATGATTTTCGAGACGGTGGAGATCCTAGATGTACTAGATATACCTCCGGCTACCACCAGAGATGAGATTAGAGTTGAGGAGGCAGCTGATCCCGAGTCTGTGGCAGAGATGGATGAGGAGATGCTTGAGGTGGCTGAGGAAGCTTCGTATTAGGGTATTACTGAGACCGAGAAGGCCATGGTAGATGTAGCTGTGGAAGCTTCTTTGGCGGATACACCCTTGGCTGATCCTAGTGCAGCTACTTTTCCTTCTGAGGTGACTCCGGGAGCTGATGCCCAAGTCCAGATTGATGCATCGGGCACTGATGCCCAGAAAGATGGAGTGACTGAGTAGACATGATCCCTTCTATACCTTCCTCTCTGTCTTAATTTGTTTTGACTTTTGGATATTTTTTCTTGCATTTGAGGACAACTGATTTTTATTTGTGGTGGGGTGAGGCCCACATTTTGTTACACTTTGGTTTTGTTTATATATTGTGTTGTGAGCTATAATTATGTGTTACACTATTTTTGTGGATGATTGAGCTAGTGAATCCTTGGTTTTAATTGCAAATGATTTTTGGACCTTTCCAAAAAAGTTATGCCACCTCTTGTTTGTGTTTGAACGTGTTTGTTCTCTTGCAAATTTGAGTATCGGTCTTGATCAATACCGATGACTTGAATAGTGCTCATAATCGAACAAAAATGAATATGTGGCTACGATGAGGTCAAATGAAGTTGCATAGACAATATGTGAACTCTTCGCATCTCGTTCTGACTAGCCAAGTATCAAATTGAGTCTCTTGTGATGAGCATTGCACACTAGCGAAAGTGTGAAGTCTTTGTTGACGTTGGTTTCAATGCCTTGTGTGATGAGCTTACCGTGAACCATGTATGATGACACCTAGAATTTTCCCCATTGGTCTGGTTGACTAAGTGATGCAATCTCTTGATATGATCATAGGCAACTTTGAAAAGTGTGAAACAATTTGACATTATACCTCTTTTGTAGCTTACCTTCTGAGTGTGTGAACCCTGTTTGAATACCCTTTGAGCCTAAGCCTTTTCTTGGAAGAAACTTGATGAAATTGTGACCTTTCTTGAACCATTACCCATAATCCTCATGATTTGTGGTTTGTGTGAATAGCCAACTCAGGCCAAAAGCCTAAGTTGGGGGTATGGTGAAAAGAGAAGGTAAATCAAGAAGTGCAAGAAAGTCCCCTTTGACCCATGGTTTTGAGAAAATGGAACCCCTCCATATAAAAAAAAGAGAAAAAGAAGAAAAGAATGAAAAAGTTGTGGAATAAAGTTGTGAAAGTGCAAAGAAAATGTGGTGTCCAAGCAATCCATGCAAGATGAATAATGGAGTGACTTTTGAGCACGAATGAGAATGATGAAAAAAAGGAAAGAATGTGTTGTTCATACCACATGTCATGAGGATTACATCCATTGAGGCTAAATGGCCATACCTTTGCACTCAACCACATTACAAGCCTTGAAAATACCTTTTTGATCTTGAGTGAGCTGAAACAAGAGTTGATTGGAAATTACGGGCAAACCTATGGGTGACGTCATGCATTGTGTTCATCTTTGTGAGTGTGAGCATTGCATTTGATTCCAGTCTTTTAAATTGTGAACCATTGTGTGTGAATAAGGAATCATTCTTTGTGTGAGGGCATTTGATTACCATTGTTGAACTTGAACTTGCATTTGAAGCAAGTATTGTGAACTTGAGAATCTTTGATAATGGTGAGTCGCAACTTGAATCTTTGAGTCCACAATTGATCCTTGCATGAGTAAGTTGAGTATTTTTGTGTGCATTCATGATTGAGTCTTGTGTAGCACTGTTTGAGACATCCTTTTTAAAGTGCTGAACTCGAGTTTTACTTGAGGAAAAACAAAAGTTTAAGTTGAGGGTGTTGATGAGTCCACGATTTGGACTCATTTAGGGTTTATTTCAATAGATTTAGTGTCCTCGAATGCATATTTGTGCCAATAACTGATGTAAATCCTTGATTTTCAGGTATTTGGATTGAGGAACAAAGCATGGACACTAATGAGAAAAAAAGAACAAGGCAGTTGAAAGAAAGAAGAAAAGAAGACCTGAGGATCACCTAAACCATTGGGAAAGTCGCTGAATGGCTATGGTCTCGCTTAATGTTCCAATGTTCCAAGCCTTGAAAGAGAAAGTCAAGTCGGTAATAGAAAAGAGCAGTCGGCGAGTCATCGAATTGTTCCGCGATGCATTGCTATAACACCCAAAGTTACAGAGCTTGAAGTTGCTGAAGGCTAAAGCAAAAAGGCGATGGAATTAACTAAAGGGCGGATCGCCAAGTGCATCGGCGATCCCGACTTATTGCGCCGAATGGTCCTTTGCAACACATTTTTGGCAACTATAAATACATTTTTAAATTCTTATTTTAGTATCTATCAATCTAGTATTCAATAGTTTTCATTATTGTTCAGCTTTCAAGTTTGAGAGCTTAGAACTGACTTTTGAGACAATATTTCCTTAAATTTAAAGATTTGAAGGTATCCCTTTCTGAGAAATTGGAAGTGGGTGTTGAAGATTCTTCATCTTAGACCTTTGTAAAGACAATGTTAATCGTACCCAATTGATGGAAACACAATTTGGTAACGATTTCTATCTTTTTATGATGTCTAGCTAAAACCTCAATTCTTGGGGTGTGATTATGTGATTATAGGTTGATTTAGTTGCTGGGTATTGTTAATTGATAGGGTAAATGCTGTTTAAAAGTGATTTGATTTAGTAATTGTGGCTTAATCTAAAGGGTTGTAGTTGAAAATGCAACTCTACCTTAGTGTTTTGGCTTGCTCGAGAGAAAGGTTTTAAAACCAAGATTACTAATTTGATGGTCTGTGGGTATTGGGTTTTCATGGGTTCAGCTCGAGAGAGTGAACCCTAAACCCTTTTCCACACATTCAACTCGAGAGAGTGAATGGACTAAAGCGAAGGTTGTTCTTAATTGCTGCTTATTGGTGTTCGAGAGAAACCAATTTGATTCGGGGTAAATTGTTTGAGAGAAAGTTTTGCCCCGCTAAAGTGTAGATTATTCACTGATTTACAGCTATTCACTATTAATTGCAATCTCCCATTTGTCTAGCTTAGCCCATAATCCAATCACATCCCAAGAACCCGTCTCCATATTTGTTATTTTTGTGTTATTTGTTGTTGTAGCTAATAGTTGAAACCAAATCCCCTGTTATTTGACACTTGTGTCACCCCAAACTTGAGCCATTCTTTTATTCGTAAATATTTTTACGTATTATTGAGTTGAGCATATTCATGCTTTTCTACTGATTCTCAAATACGTACCACTCCCTTAGGACTCGACCCTAACTCACTTAGTTGGGTTATATTACTAACTAACGATCCTTGACGTGTATTGGATGAAGTTTCTTTGAAACGTTATTAATCAATATGCGATAGTACAAAAAAATGTACCAAGTATGATAGCCATTCATAAAACATTTAAATTATGCTAAAGGGTCATTTCATTTCATGACATGCAATTGACCAAGCTAAACATGATGTAAAAGAGTTATAAAACATAAATCGTAAAATCATGGTCAATGCAAGCTAACTTCATCTTAAAAACCTTTTAACTCATATGTGATACTTCTTTAAGTAACCTTAGTCCATTTTTAATGTAGGGAGTTAGCCTTAACCGATGAGACCATATGAGCTATAATATGATCCCCTAGTGTCTTCCACACCGAAAAGGGTTGTCCTACTTGCCAAGGTAAGGACCATGAACTTCTAGCTTTAGTGGATCCACTAGCTAAAGTCTATCTAACACAATCATCCTTTGGGGGAACATAGGTAAGGGATAAGGATATTTCTTCTAGAAACCAGACCTATACTAACTTGAGATCTCAATATCCTCTTGGTGCTAAGCATAAATCCCACAGAATAGTCAATTCTTATTTTGACCATATTATTCATGGAAAGGCATCCTATGATAACCAATCCAAGCTAGTTTCATGAGGATAGCTTTTACTCTTGATTCATTTAGGTGAGAAAGCCTTTCAACCTAAGAATCGTTTCCATGTGAGAAAACCTTTCACATCATGCTTATATGTGTTTATGAGAATGTCCTTTCAATAACACAACAACAACATCATCATTGATACTTTACTCTCAAAGCATCCTTAATACATTTGCATATATTTCATAAGAAAATGCATAAGTCCATAATTTACCTCTTGAGGTTCAAAAACCACTTTTAATCATCAACGCTTATAAAACATGGGTTTGATATGGATTTCATCATAAATTCATGTAAAGCTAGCATCACATTCTTAATTCCATAAAACTCTTCATTTAAGATCAAAATTCCACATCATATGATTTATAACTTGAGAACATAGGGGATTACATGGGTTCATGCGGAAATCATCATAAGATCAAAGTATTTCATCAATTTTTGCATAAGTGATCATAATTCAGCCATATAAATCAATAATCAAAAGAACCCATGGTAATTGAACCAAACTTGTCTACCTTTAGAAATAGAGGAATTTGGGAACTCCATGGATCGAAGAAATCCATGGATGAAAACTATCATACCTTGAATCCAAATGCTAGCCTTCAATGGAGGAATTGAGACCTTGACTTGAAACCCTAGGTTGAATCTTTTTCTTCTTTAAGTTTCTAGAGAGATACGGGGCGTTACAATATCTCCCCCTATGACTTCCCAAAATTTGACTTGAATCCAAATGCTGGAACCTACGACTTCCCAAAATTTGCTTCATTTCACTTTTTCGGATACGGGGCGTTACAATATCTCCCCCTTTGGACCATTTGTCCTCGAATGAGATTTAAACTGGTTCTAAAAGATTAGGAGAGTAACTATCAACCCAACCTAAAATGCAATGCATACAACAAAGGAGAAACTATCGACTCCAAGCTAGGACGTTCTCAAAACATCATAAGAGAGGTGAAACTAACTCTAACTGCCCATCATGCATCCAATGCCCATATACAAGGAGGAATTATCAACTCCAAGTTAAACATACTCAATGCATCATAAGGAAGTAAGAACTACATCTAGCGACCCAATATGCATTAAATTTCAAAATTTCTCATGTTCAAGGTGGAATTACCTTCTCCAAGCTAAAAATATGCTCAACACAATCTCATGGAGCCTATATGCAATTCACTCTCAAAAAGCATAGCTAAAGCATGTTCATAAATTTATCTCATGAAGTCTATAGGCAACTCATACTCAATGCACAACAATATGAGGAAAATCAAGCATGTAAACTCATTTTCTTTAAAAACACATGTTTTTCATGAACATGCATAACATAATGAAATCATGAAAACACATATAACACATGACTCTAAAACAAAGGTCAAACCAAGAGAAACTCGTTACCTCAAGCTAGAGTAGGAGTACAAGGAAAGAGTTAGGATATCGGGACATCATATCCTCGGCCTCCAAAGTATCACCCTCAACTAAATGATTCCTCCATAATACATTCAGGAAAGTAACTTCCTTGTTTCTCAACTTCTTGCCATGACGGTCCAAAATCTCAATCAGAACTTTCTCATAAGAAAGACTTTCATCAACTTCCAACCCTTCTAAGGAAACTATAGATGTCAGCTCACCAATACATTTCTTCAACATAGAGACATGGAAAATCGGATGCACCGTTGCCAACTCATTTGGAAAATCTAGCTCATAAGCAACCTTACCAAAACGCCTCAAAATCATATATGGGCCTATATATGGGGGACTAAGCTTACCTTTCTTACCAAACCTCATTACACCCTTCATGGGTGAGATTTTCAAGTAAACCCAATCATGAATTTCAAACTCAAGATCCATTCTTCTCACATCGGCATATGACTTTTGCCGACTTTGAGCCATTTTCAACCTTTCTCTAATAAGTCAAACTTTCTCTATGGCCTCATGTGCTGATTCGGGACCTATTAGGACGACTTCACCCACCTCAAACCAACTGTTAGGAGATCTACACCTCCTTCCATATAGTGCCTCAAATGGAGCCATATCAATACTTGAGTGATAGCTATTATTATAGGCAAACTCAATTAATGGCAAATGGTCGTCCCATTTACCTTTAAATGAATCACACAAGCTCTTAACATATCTTCTGAACTTTCGATAGTATGCTCTGCTTGCCCATCAGTTTTGGGTTGAAAGGCCTCGCTAAGCTTAAACTTAGCATTGGGTACCACGATCGAAAAAATGGACAAAGGCACTCCATGCAACTTTACCATTTCTCTCAAGTACACCTTGTCATAGTCCTCTGCCGAATAAGAAGTCTTGACGGGAAGGAAATGATCTGATCTCTTCATCCAATCTACTATCACCCAATTCAAATCATGTTTTCACCGGGTGCGAGGCAAACCAACAATAAAGTCCATATTCAAGTCTTTCCACTTCCAAGTAGGGATGCTAATGTCTTGGGATACACCTCCCCGTTTATGATGCTCAACCTTTACTTGTTGGCAATTTGGACACTTAGTCACAAATCCCGCAATATCCTTCTTCATCCCATTCCACCAATAAACCTACTGTAAATCACAGTACATCCTGGTGGTTCCCAGGTGAATGGAATACTGTGAAGTATAGGCTTCTGTTAAAATATTTTCCCTCAAGTCATCCACATTTAGAACAGATAAACAACCTTGGTATTTAAGTACCCCATCTTCCCCTAGGGAGAAAGCTTCAACAAACTTCTTAAGCACCGCTTCTTTCAATTCTGCCAAAATTAGATCAATATTTTTCTTTGGCTTTCACATCCACCATTAAAGACGATACTGAACCATTGTTAGCCATAACACCACCCTTGGTGGAGTCCACTAATTGAACACCTAGTAGAGTTAATCTATGAACTTCTCGAACTAACTCTTTCTTTTTGTCATGACCCAGGGGTACACCCTAAATATAACATGGCACATAGAACCCCAAAGAACTCAATGAAAGCCACTTAGCATATCATAACATAAAGCAAATTGAAATGATATAGAAATTTTAAAACTTTTTTCATACAATCGAAGTCTTTATAAAAGCAAGAGGAAGTCTATAACACTTTGTCTCAAACCATCTAAAGCAACTTTGAATAACTCTTCGGACACAACCTATACAATAGTCTAAAACATAAAAGAAAGACATAAGGGAAATGATGGCTTTATCCTCGATGCTATAATGACTCACCAATCTTCAACTCCTTGCTCCTACTAAGAACCTAACCACAAAGATAGAACTCAAGATCATCGGACCTTACATTTGATAAGAATGCAGGTAAGAGTATGCGTTAGTAAAAAATGTGCTAAATATGCTAGCTAGCATAACATCATAAGAGCATAACATAAGGGTTAGCCAACATAAGACATAAGTCATAAGCATAAGAGATAATAACATAGTCATAAACATAATCTCCAACATAGACATAATGTAAGCATTAGTCATCATAAAGCATAGTCCATACTTAGACCCTCATATCATAAAAGAACCACTTCATAAGTAACCTCCAAGTATACTTGTGCAATGCATGGATAAGACCCCATAATCCCATCCATGCTAAGTATCCCCTTTGGCCATCATAATCATACTTACCATCTCATGGTCTCATTCTTAGCTTAATTCTCATAGACAGGGGAATCTTAACCTTTAGTCAACATATCAAGGATGGAAACTATAGCAACAATCCAATCTAAGCATATATCATATAAGAGAAACACTTCATAATTAGCTTCAAGTCATACTTGTGCAATGTATGGATAAGACCCCATAATCCTACCCGTACTAAATACCACTTTAGACTTTCATGCATATTGATCATCTCTTTGATCTCATAATTAGCTCATCATAAAGGACAAGGGGAATCACCTCAAGTTATACATATCATGGAATCATAAGTTACAAGGGGAATGACCTCTAGTCATACATATCATGGAATCATAAAGGGCAAAGGGAATCACCTCTAGTCATACATATCATGGAAGGCCTGTAAAACTACAATCCATATAATTCATTGTTCATGACATAATTCATATTAAGAATCATAGCTATTTACCTCCATGTTTATTTTAAGGAATCATAGGTATTCACCCCCATGTTCACTTAAAGGAATAACAGGCATTCACCTCCATTTTCATTTTAAGGAATCATAGGTATTCGCCTCTATATTCATTTTAAGAAGATATAGGTATTCACCTCCATATCTATTTTAGGGTGTAATGAAGGTATTCACCTCCACATCACTTAATTAGGATCATATGTAATCGCCTCCATGATCAATGTGAAGGCTAATGGGTAACCACCTCTTTCCTTGCCTTAAGAGTCATACATATATAAAAGGGTAATCACCTCACACTCCTCATATCATGACATGGGTAATTACCTCATGTTTATCTCATTAGGAATAAGGGAATTACCTCACATTTCTCTCATATAAAAGTCTTTGGGGGATTCATGATAACCTCATCACATTTCATAGTCCTTGGACTTAGATTCTTTTTAGGTGAGAATAGCCTTTCAACCTAGAATTATTCTATGTGAGAGAACCTTTTATATTATATCTTATTCACGCATAAGTGTGTATCTTATAATAGCCTTTCAACACTACAACAACATATCATGATCATAGACACTTCACTCTCAAAGTGTTCATAAGACATGTACATAGCTTTCATAAAATATGCATAATATCATATCTTACCCTTTCAAGGGTCAAGACTCATATCAAATCAACACCTCTTGAATTACTACATTAGACGTGGATTGCATCATAACTCAAATGATTCTATCACTTCATAAAATCTATCATTCATAAGGTAGATTAGGTAGGCAAAGGCCTCCACCATAATTCTAGCCATTACTCTTCTATTCTCATATAAACTTTACTCTCAAAGCCTTAACAATACATAATTCATCTTATTAGCTTTACCTTCAAAACCCTAGAAGTCAACATTCATGACTACAAGCCCTATTCTCAAAGCTTTACTTTTTACACATAGTATACATATCTAGATCACAAGATATTCTAGTCACAAGCTTCATTCTTAAGCAATTCTAACCATACTTCATCTTAAAGGGTCAATCTATATCATAACTAGTCATGATCCATCATATATACTTTAATCTATTTCCATTCATGTTTACATGTTTCTATTCTTGAGCAATTACTATACATGTGATTAATTCTAGAAGATCAACTCTATGTCCTCCATTTCCCTTCACAAGGCATAACACCCACATTACTTCAATTTCATTAATTAGACTAGGGTTAACCATACAAAAACATGTAAATTCATCATAATATCATGATTCAATACTTATTCAATCATAAACAATCAGTATCCACTCAATTGGATTCATACTCAACGTAACCCACAATATTGGAAGGAACCCTAACTTGAATTGGGGATTTCATCTTCACAATTGGGGGATTTCTAGGAGGATCCATAGATGGAAGTATCCATGGATGAATAAGCTAACATACCTTGGATACAAAGCCCTCTCAAATCTTGGAAGATTGGAGACTTGACCTAGCTTGAACTATTCTTCTTCTTCTTTTCTTGACTTTCTAGAGAGAGAATATCTTGGGAGGGAATTGCGTTCTTTTTAGTGAGTTGAAAAAATGATTTGGAATCACTTAATTAAAGGACTAAAGTCTTTATATTGTAGGTCTAATCTGTGGTAAAATGACATCACTTAATAACTAATTAATTCTAAAAAGTTCCCTAAACCCCTTCATTGACCGACTTAAGACTAAGATTGCCTCACCCGTGAGACCACGCCTACGGGCTTTGGGTGGACCCACGAGGCGTGCTGGTCTTTCAAGGGTGATGGTCTGTAACATGTTACTGGACCCTAACCCACGACCCCTCACCCACGGGGCGTGGGTCACCCTACGGGGTGTGAGTCTTTCACGTGAGTGGACTGTTTTGGGACAACTTCTAGGGCAGTCCTAGGGTCCTCCTCAAGGACCCTTGGTTGGTCCTTGGGGAGTCCTACCTTGACGTTCTAACCATAAACCCTTCATTCTAGGTACGGGAAGTCATATCTATGACTCTAACCCTCACGTCAAGCTCTAGTTGACCTACTAAACTACGGTGTGTTACAATATCTCCACCTTGGAACATTCGTCCTCTATTGAAACTCTAGGCACTTTCAAAGGTCAAGACTCTAGACTAGCAACCCATTACGTATGCAACTCATCTAAATGCACAAAAACAAAGGAGGAACTTCATCTCCAAACAAAACATACTCAATGCATCATAAGGGAGTAGGAACTACATCTAACAACCCAAAATGCATGAAACTCAACATATACTCAAGTTCTAGGAGAACTACCATCTCCGAACTAAAACATGCTCAACACACTCTCATGGAGCTCATATGCAATTTACTCTCAAAAAGCATTTATTCAAGGAGGAATCTCTCAGCTCAAAACTAAGGCATGATCATCAACTTACCTCATGATGATCTATAGGTAACTCTACTCAATGCACTACAACATGAGGAAAAACGATGTATAAAAGTCATTTCTACCAAGACTTAAGCTTTTTCATGAACATGCATCATCTAAGGAAATCATGGCAACACATAAACACACATGAACCCACACATAATACAAACCAAGGGAACTTAACATCTCAAGAGTGCATATTGGCCTACAAAACGGGGACTAAACTTCCCAACTTATTCAACCTTTCTAGGGTGAGAAATTCAAGTAAACCCACTCCTAAACATTAGGAACACTCAACTACCTTGCTAACCAAGCACATCATCGCCCCCTTGGGAGCAAGCCTAAATGGACTTTCTAAGCACCAATCATACTAAAAATAACTTCAAAGTGTAACATATCAAGTCACAAAAGACCAAGAAATACAAGAATCTAATAAAGCATGAAACACATACCGGTAGTCACATCCGGGGAACATTCATATTCACCTCTAGCTTGGAAAGTATAGTACCTATTTTTCTTTGGAGCAGTAGCACCCGAACCAATTGGACTGGATGAAGGGTAGGGTTGAGACCTACGATGACTATCTCCCTCATTTCTAGAAATTGTAGGGCAATGCCTTATCTTGTGGCCTAACTTACCAAAACCCAAACATACATTGAAACCGCTAAGCATTCACCCTCATGGCTTCTATCACACTTACTACATCCTGACAATTAAATCTCACTACTATCATCTTGAGACTTAGGGTTAGACACCCTCTTTTGGTTGAACTTAGGAGTACTTGAGGGACCTTGCCCGGGGAACTTTTGTCTGAACCTAGGGGGACCTTGCTTATCGGACCTTGTGTTGGAGAAATTTCCATCTCTGATTCTAGCCCTCTTTGCTTCCCTATCCTTCTCCTTAAGTTTTAATTCCTCAATTTGTTGGGCATGCACCATGAAACGTGAGATATCCCTATCGGGGATAAGCATTACCGTACGACATTCTTTTTCTACCAAGTCAGACACTCCCATCATGAACTTATTCATCTTAGCCCTCGAATCTGCCACTATAGTAGGAGCATACTTGGATAGTTGGGTAAATTTCAAGGCGTACTCCTTAACACTCATGCTACCTTGCCTAAGGTTAATGAACTCTTGCATTTTACCCTCCCTCAATTCTAGGGGAAAGAACCTATCAAGAAATGCCAACTTAAACACTTCCCACTCTATGGGCACTCCTACTGGTCTACTCTCTTTCCATTGATCATACCATATTTGAGCCATACCTTTCAATTGGTAAGAGGCTAACTCCGCTTTTTCTACCGAAATCACCCTTATGATATCAAGTAACTTATAAACCTCATCTAAAAACTCCTTAGGATCCTCCTCCACTTTGAAGCCATAAAACTCCGAAGGGTTCATCCTTATAAAATCCCTCACTCTTAAAGCCACAAAATTCACAGTAGGATTCACCAGAGCAACCACTTCCCTATTGACTTGAGTCGTCATGGCTTGAGCCAACATTTGAAAAGCCATTCTAATCTCCACATTCGACATATCCGAATGATCAATTGGAGCTTGAAGAGGAGCTTGGGGAGGAACCTCTTGCTCCTCATTGCCTTCCTCATTCCTCCTAGAATTTGCCCTTGTATTAGCCATACCCTGAAAACCATAGGGCACAGATTAGGAGAAAGACCTAATAGAGACAAACTCTATGGCACGACTTAGAGAATGAAGAAGTGAGATTTTCTAAACATCCAATAGCCTCCTATTAATAAATGTGGTGTGCTTCACACTTATGAACAAGACTATATTAGACGTGGTTTTGAGACAATCCTAGAATCATTCTAAATCTTATGCTTTGATAAAAAGTTTGTCACGACCCAGGGGTACACCCTAGATGTAACATGGCACATAAAACTAATGAGTCCATGATTTAAACTCTTTTAGGGCTTTATTTAGATAGTTTAGTGTGCTCGAATGAATATTTTGTCTCAATAACTGATGAAAATCCTTGAGTTTCAGGTATTTGTAGTTAGAGACTAAGCATGGACACTACTGGGCAGAAAGGAACAAGGCAGCTGAAAAGAACGAAGAAAAGACGACCTGAGGATCGCCTAAACCATTAGGCAAGTAGCCGAATGGCAATGGTCTCGCCTAATGTTCCAGTGTGCTAAGCTCTGAAAGGAGAAAATCGAGTCGGCGAGATAAATGAGTAGTCGGCGAGTCGCCGAACGATTCCGCGATGCAATACTCCATTGCCCAACATTACATATGGATTTGTTGAAGGCCGATAAAGAAAGGTGATGAACCAGACCAAAGGGCGGATCGCCAAGTGGATCAGTAATCCCAACTAACTGCGCCGAGTGGTCCTTCGCGACACACTTTTTGACAACTATACATACTTGTTTGAAATTTTAGTTTAGTAGGCAATCAGTATCGAATTTTAAAATATCGAACATTATTTTTAGAACTTAGTTTTGGAGACTTTGCTCCTTAGCTTTGAAGATTTTAAGATTTCCATTTCTAAATAATTGGAAATAGGTATTGAAGATTCTTCATCTGAGATGTGTGTAAAGATAATATATATCGTACCCATTTGATGGAAACACTTTTTGGTATCGATTTCTACTTCTTTACTATGTCTAGCTAAAACCCCAATTCTTGGGGTGTGATTATGTGAATATGGGTTGAATTTACTGCTGGGTATTGCTAATAGATAGTTAATTTGTTGTTTAAAGGTGATTTCATTCATTAGTTGTGTTTGAATTTAATGGGGTTGTAGGTGCACATACAATTTTATCTTTGTGTTTTTGACTTGCTCGAGAGAGAGGTTTGAAAACCAAAACTACTGAATCGATAGCCTGTGGTTATTGGGTTGCCATGGGTTCAGCTTAAGAGAGTAAATCCTAAACCCTCTCCCACACATTCAGCTAGAGAGAGTGAATGGACTAAGATGAAGTCTGTGCTTCATTGCCGCTTATTGGTTTTCTAGAGAAACCAATTTGATTCGGGGTAAATTGTTCGAGAGAAAATTTAACCCACTAAAGTCTAGCTTAGTTACCAATTTACAGTGATTTACTATCAATAGCATTTGCCCGGTTGTTTATTTTAGCCCATATTCGTATCACATCCCAAGAATCCCGTCTCCATATTAATATTTCTATATTATTTGCTACTTCTAGTTGATAATTGACTACAATACCCCCTTCGATAATTGACACTTGTGTCACCCTTTAATTTGATATGTTTTACTTCGTATAATTCTTTAGCTATAACTGACTTTAGCGAAGTTCTTGCTTTTCTCTTAATTCTCGATTATGAACCGCTCGCTTGGGACTCGACCCCAACTCACTAGTTGGGTTATATTACTATTGAACGACTGTGGACACTTAGTATTGGATGAAGCGTCCGGATACGTCAAATTAAGAACCCCGAAGGACTCAATGTAAGCCACTTAGCATATCATAACATAAAGCAAATAGAAATGATGTAGAAATTTTAAAACTTTTTCCATACAATCGAAGTCTTTATAAAAGCAAGCGGAAGTCTACAACATTTTGTGTCAAATCATCTAAAGAAACTTTGAATAACTCTTTGGACACAACCCATACAATAGTCTAAAACATAAAAGAAAGACATAAAGAAAATGGTGGCTTTATCCTCGATGCCATGAGGACTCACCAATCTTCAACTCCTTGCTCCTACTAAGAACCTAAACTCAAAGATGGAACTCAAGATCGTTGGACCCTACATTTGATAAGAATGTAGGCAGGAGTATGTATTAGTACAAAATGTACTAAATATGTTAGCTAGCATAACATCATAAGAGCATAACATAAGGGTTAACCAACATTAGACAAAAGTCATAAGCATAAGAGATAATAACATAGTCATAAACATAATCTACAACATTGATATAATTTAAACATTAGTCATCATAAATCATAGTCCATATACATAGTCCATACTTAGACCTTCATATCATAAAAGAACTACTTCATAAGTAACCTCCAAGTATACTTGTGCAATGCATGGATAAGACCCCATAATCCCATCCGTGATAAGTATCCCCTTTGGCCATCATAATCATACTAACCATCTCATGGTCTAATTCTTAGCTTAATTTTCATACACAAGGTAATCTTCACCTTTAGTCAACATATCAAGGATGACAACTATAGCAACAATCCAATCTAAGCATATATCATATAAGATAAACTCTTCATAATTAGCTTCAAGTTATACTTGTGCAATATATGGATAAGACCCCATAATCCTACCCATAATAAATACCACTTTAGACTTTCATGCATATTGATCATCTCTTTGATCTCATATTTAGCTCATCATAAAGGACAAGGAGAATCACGTCAAGTTATACATATCATGGAAACATACGGTACAAGGGGAGTCACGTTTGGTCATACATATCATGGAATCATAAAGGACAAGGGGAATTACCCCCAGTCATACATATAATTTAATCATAAAGGACATGGGGAATCACCTCTAGGTGTACATATCATAGAAGGCCTATCAATCTACAATCCATACAATTCATTGTTCATGACATAATTCATATTAAGGAATCATGTATTTGCCTCCATGTTCATTTTAAGAAATCATAGGTATTCACCTCCATGTTCATTTTAAGGAATGATAGGTATTCACCTCCATATTCATTTTAAGGAATCATATGTATTCGCCTCCATGTTCATTTTAAGGAATCATATGCATTCACCTCCATTTTCATTTTAATAAGATATAGATATTTGCCTCCATATCCATTTTAGGGTGTAATGTAGATATTCGCCTCCACATCACTTAATAAGGATCATAGGCAATCGCCTCCATGATCAAAATAAAGGGTAATGGGTAATCACCTCTTGCCTTGCTATCATCATACATATATAAAAGGGTAATCACCTCACACACCTCATATCATGAAATAAGTAATCACCTCGTGTTTATCTCATTAGGAATAAGGGAATTCACCTCACATTCCTCTCATATAAAGGTCTTTAGAGGATTCAGCACAACCTCATTACATATCATAGTCCTTGAACTTAGATTCATTTTAGGTGAGAATAGCCTTTCAACCTAGAATCATTCTATGTGAGAGAACCTTTCATATCATATCAGATTCATGCATAAGTGTGTATATGAGAGTAGACTTTCAACAACACAACAACATATCATGATCATAGACACTTCACTCTCAAAGTGTTCATAAGGCATGTACATAGCTTTCATAAAATATGCATAATATCATTGCTTATCCTTCCAAGGGTCAAGGCTCATATGAAATCAACACCTCTTGAATTACTACATTAGACATGGAATTCATCATAACTAAAGTGATTCTATCACTTTATACAATCAATCATTCATATGGTAGATTAGGTAGGCAAAGGCTTTCCACCATAATTCTAGCCATTACTCTTCTATTCTCATGTAGACTTTACTCTCAAAGCCTTAACATACATAATTCATTTTATTAGCTTTACCTTCTAAACCCTAGAAGTCAACATTCATGACTACAAGCCCTATTCTCAAAGCTTTACTTCTTACACTCATTATACATATCTGGATCACAAGATATTCTACTAACGGGCTTCATTCTTAAGAAATTCTAACCATACCTCATCATAAATGCTCAATATCTATCATTACTAGTCATGATCTATCATATATAATTTAATCTAATTCCATTCATGTTTACATGTTTCTATTCTTGAACAATTATTATGCATGTCATTAATTCTGGAAGATCAACTCTACGTCCTCAATTTCCCTTCATAAGGCATAAACCCACATTACTTCAATTTCATCAATTAGACTAGGGTTAACCATGAAAAAAATTTAAATTCATCATAATATCATGATTCACTACTAATGCAATCATAAAAAAATCAATATCCACTCGATTGGATTCATACTCAACTTAACCCACAATATTAGAAGGAACCTAACTTGAATTGGGTATTTCATCTTCACAATTGGGGGATTTCTAGGGGTCTCCATATATGGAAATATCAATGGAAGATTAAGCTATCATACCTTGGATACAAATCCCTCTCAAAGCTTGGTCTTGATCCAATTTTTGTTGACATAAAAGAAGTGGTGCTTAAGAAATCTGGAGGGTTTCTCCCAAGGGGGAGATGTAGTACTTAGATATTAAGGTCGTTTGTGTGTTCCGAATGTTGATAACTTGAGGGAACAAATCTTGGCGGAAGCCCATAGTTTGCGGTATTCCCTTTAGCCGGGAGCCACCAAGATGTACTGTGATTTGGGAGAGGTCTATTGGTGGAACGAGATGAAGAAGGATATTACAGAATTTGTGACTAAGTGTCCTAATTGTCAACAAGTGAACATTGAGCATCAGAAACCGAGAGGTTTGTCCCAAGATATTAGCATTCCTACTTTGAAGTGGGAAGAGTTGAATATGGACTTTATTGTTGGTCTGCCTCACATTCGACGACAACATGAATTGGTTTGGGTTATAGTAGATCTGATGATGAAATCAGCTCATTTTCTTCCTATCAAGGTTTCCTATTCGATAGAGGACTATGCCAAGTTATACTTGAGAGAAATGGTAAGGTTACATGGAGTGCCTTTGTCCATTATTATTTATCGTGGTAGGAAATTCACTTCATAGTTTTGGAAGTCTTTCCAAAAGGGTCTTGGTACTCGTGTTAAGCTTAGCACGACCTTTCATCCCCAAATCGATGGGGAAGTGGAGCGTTGTATCAAAATTTTGGAGGAATGTTTAGAGCTTGTGTGATTGATTTTAAGGGTAATTGGGATGATCATTTGCCATTGATTGAGTTTGCATATAACAATAGCTATCACTCGAGTATTGGTATGGATCCATTTTAGTCATTGTATGGTAGGAGGTGTAGATCTCCTATCAGTTAGTTTGAGGTAGGTGAAGTTTCCCTAATAGGTCCCGAGTTGGTACATGAGACCAGAGAGAAAATTTAACTTATTAGAGAGAGGTTGAAAATGGCTCAAAGTCGACAAAAGTCATATGTCAATATGAGAAGAAGAGATCTTAAGTTTGATATTCATGATTGGGTTTACTTGAAAATTTCTCCCATGAAGGGCGTAATGACGTTTGGTAATAAAGGGAAGCTTACTCCCCGTTATGTAGGCCTATATCAGATTTTAAGACGTGTTGGTAAGGTTGCTTATGATCTAGATTTGCCAAATGAGTTGGCATTGGTACATCTAGTTTTCCATGTCTCTATGTTGAAGAAATGTGTTGGTGATCCGATATACATAGTCCCCCTAGAAGGTTTGGAAGTTAAGGAGAATCATTCTTATGAAGAAGTTTCGGTTGAGATATTACGCCGGCAAGTCAAGAAATTGAGAAACAAGTAAGTTGCTTCCATGAAAGTATTGCGGAGGAATCAATTAGTTAAGGGTGCTACTTGGGAGGCCGAGGCCAATATGATGTTCCGATATCCTCATCTCTTTCCTTCTACTCCTACTCTTGCTTGAGTTAATGAGTTCCTCATGGTTTGTTCCTTATTTTGGAGTCATGTGTCTTAGATGTTTCCATTATTTCCTTACGATGCATGATTTATGTAAAAGTTCAACTTTTGAGAAAATGAGTCAATTTGATTGATTTCTACATGTTTATGTGCACATGAGTATAAATTGCATGTAGACTACTTGATATTATCTTATGAGAATGACTTTAGCTTGGAGTTGATATTTCCTCCTCGGATATGTGTATTGCCTGTAATGCCCATAGAGGGGACTTCTAAACCTACGGGGGCACGTAGTTCTGGGACTATTGAAGCACACTAAACCCTAGTCCAACTCGGTATTAAGTCTACTCCCAATAGAATGTATATAAACCATATTATGACTAAAATACTAAAGTATTGGATAGCTCAATTACTGGCATGCGAAATCTAAGAATGCAACAATTATAATTGAAAATTTGACATTCGTAAACTGAAGCATGTATATCTGTTTAAACTGACCTATGAGTGTAATTCATGAACTAAATAAATCTACAGAACTAGGGTTCTGAATTTCATGCAAGGAACTAAGAAACAATATGATAATCTTATTTGGATCATTATAACAGCTAAAACCCAACAATTTCTAACATTCAAGAAACCCTAGGTCTAGATAATATTAAGGGAATCAAGATTCTGGCTGAAATCTAGGGACCCAATGGGTGAAAGGAACCCACTAATGAAATTCCACATACCTGGTGACGAATTTCACTAAAAAATCTTTCGATTATAGGGCTGGAACCGGAGAAACCTTGTTGCGTGCTCTTGAGAAAGTTATCGCCTGAATTCTCTTCTTTTGCTCTAAGTTTCGCTTGATTTAGGTGAATGATCAATTAGGTAAGGTTCTAATTTAGTTTCTAGGCTAAAACTGACCAAAACCACGTAGTTTAGGGGTCCAACGCATAGCGAAAAAGACCAAACGACCCCTTACTTAAAAGTTGTCAAGGCCAACCGACGGACGAACTGACGGTCCATCGATAGACCGACAGTCCGTCGTGGCAACTGTCAATGTTCTTTAGGGAGGGAGTTCTAGGGGTCTCGATCCACGGGCCATGGTCTGGTCGTGGGTCGACGCTTAGACACTTTTCTGGACTGGTTCTGGGAGGACTGCAGGGGACCATCCACGGACTCCACCTACTGTCCGTGGGTGGTGCCCGTCGATGGCACCTTCAACTTTTGATTGCAAAACTGGTCTTTCTAGTATATGGGGTGTTATAGTTTACATCCTAACCAGTTCTTTTAATGGACTTGATGGGTTTGTCGAGACTATTATTAGACTTTCACTTGCATGTAAACTATTCTAATATGAGACTTTTTGTTTAACTTATACTTTTGCCTATTTCATGATATTGTATGTGTGTCAAGTGGCTTGTGTAAGGCCACTTGGGGTCCTATACGTCATATCACGTCTAGGGTGAACTTTTCGTCGTGACACTCCCCCTACCACCTAAAATAGAAGTTATGGTCTCCGTCATCTGCCAAAAGGACACTCAAAAACTCAACACAAGCTAATGTTACCACACACTATAAGAAAGAATGAATGAAAGGAAGTTTCCTAATAGACTTCATATCCTATCAGAGATAAGTACAGACATCTCCATATCAATTCTCGAGACTCTACTTAGAGTTAGCGCGTACACACGTGAGACGTATGAACCTGGGCTATGATAGCATTTGTCATGACCAAAAAATGGATATGATGACACTCATCTAATCCCAACAAGACAAGTCACCCTCCATCCAAAAATACGAAAGAAATGCGGAAAGTAAAACAATAATATCTTAAAAGCCGAAAATGTAGTCATTCTAAACTACCCCAAAATATGGTTGTCATGTGTACAAGACATTAATCTATTAATACAAAATTGAAAAATAAGTACAAGTCTCAAAGTCTTTATTTCTCAAATAGAACAAAGCATGAAATAATGAATAAAAGGGTCGTCGGGCTGACAATTAACTACCTCTTAATGTATCCTCTAAGAGCCTAAGAGAAAGATGAAGAAGAATGATACACATGGGTCTGGGCTC
The DNA here is from genome assembly GCA_036250505.1 of Solanum acaule. Lineage (NCBI taxonomy): Eukaryota > Viridiplantae > Streptophyta > Magnoliopsida > Solanales > Solanaceae > Solanum > Solanum acaule. The sequence continues at coordinate 42,320 of JAJOOR010008119.1, forward strand.
ACAACCTACACAAATGTAGTAGCAAGGAGTGAGTACCAAATAGCACGGTACTCAGCAAGTAATCGACTAAACAAAGTAAATCTAGGCTAGAATACAAGTACTCCTTTAATCCCAACCGAACCACCGAAACTATAACCTAAATAGAAATCATTCCAACCTAACAGTTTACAATACACAACTTACAAAGCATAACAATCAGAGTCCAACCATCACAACTCAATAATCAACAAGTATCAAGAATGTCAATCACAATTATCAAGTAGATCAATTACAAGTATCAAGAAGATTAATCATAACAGTCAACACTTGCCGGGATCATTTCTCATCGTCACAATATCACTCGCCAGACCAATTTCCCATTAGCACAATATCACTAGTTGGAACCATTTTCCTTCGTCTTTATATAACTTCATTTGCCGAAACCATTTCCCATCGGCACAATATCACTAGCTGGAACAATTTTCCATCGACATTATATAATATCACTTGCCGGAACAATATTTCATTGGCATAATTACCACATGTCTCATCATGGTGCATAGAAATCAATACAAATAGGAAAATTCACACCATAAGTAAGAGACAATAAACTCAAGTAATTCAAGTCCACAATAATGTTATCAAAGCGTTTCATCAATCAACAAATTAGGATCATCATCAAGGGGAATTCACAAAACAAACCTATCAACATATTGTCTTTTTAATTTATTCCCCTTTTTTATTCATGAAGATCATCAAAGCGGAGTAATTGAAACCCTCACCTCATTCCCATTACTCCCCAACACACGCAATCAAATGAAATACAATATGCTACAAGTTTTACAAGGTTTAGAAGTTCACCTACCTTAATCCAATCAAAAGTCAATCCGAGACTTGTGTTTTTCCTTTTTGAACAATGTCCAAAGCCTTACAATCTAATTCAACGAGTAATCACAATAGGATTCAATAAATAACAACACCCATATCATACATTTTGAAAAAATGGGTCAAACCAAGTCAAAACCCCAATTCCAAAAATGAAGTTTAAACGCAAAAATCTTTACTTGAAAATATTTCCCAAGTCATTTGGAACTCACTGGTGAATTTTTTTTCGAAAATGAAGTTAAAATCAGTTCACAATCACCATTTAACCTTAGAACTCAAGCTCTTGAAAACATGCCAATTAATAATCAAAAATCCCAATTTTTTTAATGTTAAAATCCACAAATGATAAAAAGGAATTGATGTTTTAGGGTAACGAAGACTTATCCAAATCATTTGGCACAAGAAATCTCTTTATATTCACCTCCAAGGGTTTTCCAAAACTCAAAATGGAGAAAATGGGACAAAACCCCGAAATGGCAGGCCAAAAACCCTCTCTGAAGTCGCTTTAGCGTACCCAGGGTCACTTATGCAATCATCGTAATTGTGAACCTGGTTCGAATAAGTGTACCCCAAAAAATATGTGGCCTATCTCTTTCGTGACTAGGCCTTTGCTAAAGCTTGCGAAAGGGAACAACCTCTTGCTAATGCGAGCACATGAGATATAAGAAGATTCAACCAACTGTTAGTTCATCGAAAGAACCCTCAATATTCGTTTGAAACCCCGTACACAAAAATAAGATATGCTATCCAACTAAACTCGACCTTCTAAACTCAATGGAACCATAGAAATATGAATTTGAGCTCTCTTTGACCCAAAATCCATGCATGACACAAGAAACGAACATAACGCCGAAAAAGGCCAAATCAAGCTTAGGACCTCTAAAATTTTAACCAAGACCCTCCTAGACCATAAATCATCACCAAATCCAATGGAACTGTTAGAAATCTAAGCCTAGCATCTGAACCCTAATTGTTGACAAAAGTCAACCCAAAAAGGCTAAAATACAAATTTCAAACTTAGGACCTTAAATCCATGAAAAGACTCTGAATCTAACATCAAAAACTCACATAGACAAATTTCCACATTTTAGGACTAATGGAATTGATGGAATTCCATTTCAAGACTCGCAATTTAAAAAGACAGCTAAAACCACTTTTCAACAACTTTAGTCTTTCAACTTTAAAAAATTCCATATTTCGTATTTTTTCAATCAAAACTCAAAACCAATTTCAGAACTCATTCAAATATCAATTGGAACCAATATCAGGAGGATTAGAATGGCAATTTAATGAAAGATTCTAAAATGACCGACCTAGTCATTAGAGTAATGATAGTTTTTGAAAATTGTTCTACTATAAAGTACCTGAAAAATTAAAGACTTTAGTAGAATTAAAAGAATTTTTTACTAAAAAAACTCATTTTAGATGCTTCTATGCCTAACGATAATTACACCAGTAATTATGATGATAATAATAAAATAATGAAATGCATCATCATTAGGGACAGACTTACTAGGAGGTGGTGCAATGACTCTTCTACTCTTCCATTCTCATAAATCATTAAATTGGGAGCGTCATCTGTAATTGAATTCATCGTACACTCAATAATTTTATTTACGATTGAGTTCAAGACAACATATTTTCTTTTGTCATTGATGAGTATGGGGTATTATACCCTTATTACGTATTCTTTATTTCAATTAAAGTACTGATAGTTCATGAAAATTATTGTATTAGAAAGTACTTGCAAAATTAAATACTTCATCGATGCTTCTATGTGTGATGATAATTACCACACTAGTTATGATGAAAATAATAAAATAATGAAAGTCATCATCATCAGGGACAGGCCTACCTTATGAGGAGGTGGTGCACTAACTCATAAATCATTAAATCAGGAGCGTCATCCATAATTGAATTCATCATAATGTGTCAAGTTCAACTATGACTAGATGATGTACTTTTGTTATAATATAGTATATCCAATTAATTATATTCGATCATATAGAAGTTTGTACTTTACTATCATTATCATTTACTTTTTAAGAGTTGTAAGACAAACTTTGTCGCTGGCAATTGATTTACTAATGATAGTGACATTCTTGCGCTCAATTTTTCAGTTAGCCTCTGATAATCGTCACATACATTTCTCAATCCTTTCTTTTGTTATCAAATAAATTCAAAAATTATTTCAAAAAAAAAAAAGAAGCACAATAGTCTATATATACCATGCATGTTTTCATAGAGCATGGTAGAAAATATCAAGCTTTAATACATATGAAATGTTTTACTAAAGTCGACAAATTGATCATTGTATACTCATTTTTTTCACTTTTATTTGTTCATCGTATAAAAATATTTTTTTACTTTTATTTGGTTAGTTTAGCACACAAGAGAAAGACAAGTTTTCTTAACATTAACAATTCATTTCCCAAATAGTTCCTAAGTCTATTTAAACTATATATAAATTAATATGGATATTACAATAAAGTATTCACTTCATTTATATATATTTTTTAAAAAGAGTGAAAAGTTTATCAGGGGTAATTAAAGTAACAGACGATGTGTATAGTTAAATTGGATTATTTTTTAGTTGTTGTTAAAATAATATTTTCATAGTTATAAATTAAGGATAGTTGTATAATAAACATCAAAAAATTCATCTTGAAATTAATATGAATTTTGAGTGCCTTGCGAACTATTCTGACACACTCACATTAATAACACTCTCTAGATAAATCAAATAAGTTAATCAAAGTAATTATAACTGACAGAAACACATGAAAAATGTGAATTGGTGAGCTCACATGAAGTGTATGACTAAACATTCACGGAGATAGTAAGTGTATTATTCAAAGTATCCATTATAAAATCCCCAAACTTGAAGAAAACACTCAATCCTCAAAATCATGACAACTTCTTCTCCCAAATATTTAGAAGAGGATAACCTAAGTGAAGAGGGTAAGAAATTGCTCTCTAACCTACCAAAAGAAAAAGGATGGCTTGGATCATATGCCTACAATTATCAAGGTTTTTGGGTACCACAAAAATTTCTTCAAGCTGTGATTGCATTTCAACAACAATTTCAAGCTCAAGATAGTGATATCATTCTCGTTACAACTCCAAAATCAGGAACTACATGGTTAAAATCACTTTTATTTGCTCTAGTAAATCGAGTGAAACATCCTACTTTTGAACCTAATCACCCTTTACTCGTTGAGAACCCTCATGTTCTTGTTCCATTCTTGGAGCATACACTCTATTTTGATGGTCGGACCGTTGATATTTCAACTTTCACTTCACCTAGACTCTTGGCAACTCATGTGCCCTTTTCTTCATTGCCAAAATCAATCCAGGTTTCAAAAACCAAACTTGTTTACTTATGTAGAAATCCTAGAGACACGTTTATTTCTATGTGGCATTTTACAAATAATTTATTACTTGATCAGAAAGATACCGATTCCATTGAAGAAATGTTTAATCTTTTTTGTAAGGGGGTGAGCCTTTATGGACCATTTTGGAATCACGTATTGGATTATTGGAAACAAAGCATAGAGAAGCCTAACAAAATACTTTTCTTAATGTATGAAGAGATTAAGAAGAAACCAAAAATTCAGCTTAAACGCCTGGCTGAATTCTTGGAATGTCCATTTTCCATAGAGGAAGAAAATTCAGGAGTGGTGGACGATATATTAAAAATGTGTAGCTTTGAGAATTTGAGCAATTTGGAGGTGAATAGAAATGGAAAGTTTTCAACTGGAGAGGCATACAAAGTTTTCTTTCGTAGAGGAGAAATTGGAGATTGGAAAAATTATTTTACTATAGAGATGAGCGATAAACTGAATCATATCATTGAAGAAAAGTTTCAAGGATCTGGATTGAAGTTTTCATATGTTTGATTAGGCATTAATATGCTATAAAATGCAATTATTTATTTTGAAAATCAATGTTAAAGTAGGTGTGTTTGAGAGTAATGTAACAAGAACATACAACAAAAGTTCTGTTATTCTAATACTATTTTAACTGTTCATTACTCAACCTTATTGCAAATTTAGCATTAAATTCATATTTTCTATTTTTTTCACAAGAATTCATGTTTTCATTTGTACTATAATAGTGTCAATCAGGTTGGAGGCATTTGGTTTTCTTTTTTATTTGGAGATTTATATATTTTCATCTGGAAAATATAATTTGGGTAATTTCTTACATAATGATTTTATTTTTTGTATTTGTTCTTGATCTTTTTTATCAAAATAATATTCTATGTCTTTCTTCAATTTTTTGTGCAAAGGTTTTAGATTTTCTGCTAAATTAGGTATATATTCTCTTACCTGGTTTACTAATCCTAAAAATGATTGTAATTTCTTTTTTGTATCTATTTGTTCTTCAGAATTTATTATTTTTTGTACTATATGATTTTGCATTTTTATACCATTCTCATCTATTTGTATTCCTAAAAATTCTATTTGATTTTTCATTATTTCTGCCTTTTTCTTACTTAAACTTATTCCTGAGTGTGTTATAATATGTATGAATTTTTCTAATAATCTTATATGATCTTCTTCTGTTCGTGAATATAATAATATGTCATCTATGTATACTATACAATTTTCTAGTTGATTAAAATAATTATCCATGAAATGTTGATATCTTCCTGGTGCATTTTTATATCCAAAAGGTAGTACGTTCCATTCATAAAATCCTTGTGGTACTGTAATAACTGTCAATTTTTTAGATTCTTCTTCTAACTTTAGATGATAAAATCCTGATTTACAATCAAATTTACTAAAATAATTATATCCTTGTATTTGTCTTACTTTTAGTACTTTGTTAGGTATGGGGTAATTATATGTTTTTGTTTTTGCATTTAAATTTCTATAGTCAATAACCATACGGCTTTTACCTCTTTTTTGTTCACTATGTTTATTTACTATGAATGCTGGACTTGTATGTTTGCTATTGCTTTCTTGTATATATTTGTTTTCTAATAATTCTTTTATATGCATTTTAAATTCTTTTAAATCCTCAAAATTATATTTCAATGGTTTCTGGGTTATTATACTATTTTCATCAATTAGTTCAATTTTTACTTTTGTTTTATGGTTTTCCCATCCTTTTAAGGGATCTTCACTATATAACATATCTAATTTTTCTTGAATTAATTTTAATTTATCTATTGAAAATATTATTAATTCTATATTGTGGGTCTTTTCCTTAATATTTTCTAGTTTTTGGGTGATTTTCTCACTTCCTTTAATCCATGGTGTAGGCTTTCTGTTTTTATTATTTACTCTTTTTGCTCCTATTTTTTGCTTACATGGTGTGGTAAACCACCAATGTGTTTTTGTTATTACATGGGGATATAGTTTTTCTAGAAATGGCATTCCTAAAAGCATGTCTTTATTTATGAATTCATAACTATATATATCTTCTATAGTTAATATTTTATCCCATATTTGTAACTTTATATTTTTTGCTTTATATGTTATCATACTTCCTTCATTATTAAATCCTGTGACGACTATAGGTGTTTTTAGTTTCTCCCATTTTTCATCTGGTAGACAATTATGTTTACACATGTTTGCTTCTGCTCCTGTATCTATCATTGGAGTGTAATATCTGTTGTAGTAATTTTCTACTATTATTTTTGCAAGTATATAAATTTTCATACTGCTCTTTTTACTATGATCTTTTTATTTTTATAAGTTATTGTTAATTGAGTATTTTCTAAATTATATGGTTTCATTTCTTCTAACCATTTTATTCCTAATATTATATTATCTTCTTGGTATATTTTAAAGTTTATTAATATTATTATACTGCCTATGATTATTTCTTTTTGAGGTGTTTCTTCTATATGTAACAATTCTTTTGGTAATTCTGGGCATACTTGTTCTTTAGAGGTTATTTCTTCTTCCGATACTAATTCTCTTGGTATATAATTTTCTTCTTGTCCAGTATTTATTATGATGATATGTTTTCTTTGTTCTATTATTCCAGTTATATAGTAGTGATATGGTTCAATTTCTTTTATTCTTTGATATTCTACTGATTTTCTTAAGGGTTGGGACGTATTAATATTTTTATCTATGTTTTTTATTCCTTTTGATGCACTTATCCTATCACTCACTATTTCTAGATCCTCTTCTATGTCTATTTCTTTATAACTATAATCATTATTATCTATCACTGTAACAATTTGTTCAAAAGGATTCTCTATTTTTATTTTATTTATCTTATTTTTTGCTGTTATCTTATGTTATTCTCAACACTTGACTTGATTTCTTATTTTATCATCTCCCACTTAGGTCTAAAGCTGACACTTGAAAGATATGGACCTATTCCATCATCTCTCAACTGGTCTACATCCCCCTTTGCTATAACACTCGGGAAAAATTTATCACATGACTACCGAACAATCCATAAGCAGGTACTAAGACCTCGTTCTAAGATGTTTCTCTTGACCTCATCTCATTGGCTCCTAAGGCTGCTTCATCTAACTCTTTAGGAAAATTACACTTTGCACCACCCTATCCCATATTGGCAGCTCAATTATACAATCTAGGCACACATAAAAAAATCATAATCTCAATTGGGACCTCGACTGGCCAAATACTATCTAGAGTGTACCTCTTACTACTCTACTTTCATTTCTCTCCTCTATGGGTCATAATACCACAATTTCATTGCAAGGTACCACTTTGATCTCCTAACCTTTTTCATGTAAAACCTACTAGATTAGATCTCAAAACTAACACCATCATCCTCATATTGCCATCTATTGATCACAACACTCATCTCAAATTCAAGCTTAGTGTCTAGTACTACATACATATATCAATATGATTGCTCACACATTATACTACTTGCGACTACCAGAAAGGTCAAGAAACACTCACCCACTAAGATCTCATGACAAGTAGGAAATCTTTAGCTCTTCGTCTACCTATCTAAATATTACCTTCACCTTCCATTTCACAACTTAAGTAGTATTTACTTACTTACTGCTCATTACCTCTCAAATAGTTCTATCAGAATGCCATGGGGTTCCCCCTTCAAAATTCATGAGCCTAGCTTGGGTTTATCACCTCATGAATACTCTGCTCTCTGATTCCACACATATATTTAGTGTTCTCAAACACGATGGCACATGGAAACTTTCTCATAAGGGTCTCACTTGAATAAGGTTTAGAGAATAGAGTACATCTCGATTTCAACTCAAACACATGATTCATATGAACTTATCTTAAAGTGGATAAAGGGAAATTCAGCACCGGTTAGTACATATCTTGCCTAAAGGCTAAGAAAATGATTTCTAAGGGTTGAATCCATCATCTTGTTCAAGTTAGGGATGCAGATTCCATAATTTCTACTATTGAGTTAGTTTTGATTGTAAATGATTTTCTAGAAGTATTTCTCAATGATAATGTGTGTATTCCCCCAAAAGGGAAATAGACTTCGGTATTGACCTACTCCTAAATATGCAACCTATCTCTATACATCCTTACCATATGACTCTAGCAGAACTTATGGAATAAAATGATTAGTTGAAGAACTTTTTGGATAAGGATTTTATTAGACCGAGTATCTCTCCATGGATATCTACGTTATTGTATGTCTGAAAGAATGATGGTTTGCTCTGTATGTGCATTGATTATCGACAATTGAATATGGTTTCCATAAAGAATAAGTATCCTATTCCAAGGATTGATGAATTTTTTGATCTATTCGAAGGTGCGAGTTTCTTTTCAAAGATTGTCCTTTTGTCGGGTTATCTTCAATACAGAGCGTGTGAAAGTGTCATTCTAAAGATGCCTTTTTGAACTCGGTACGACCACTATGAGTTCTTGGTGACGTCATTTCAATTTACTAATGCTCTGACTGTGTTCATGGACCTAATGAATATAGTGTTTAGACAATAAATTGACATTCTCATGATTCTGTTTATTGATGATATTTTGATTTAGTCTCGGAGTGACAATGAACATGTTGAGCATTTAAGGATTGTGTTTCATATTTAGAAGGATCGTCAATTATTTCTTAAATTTAGCAAGTGTGAGTTTTGATTAAGGTTTGTTGCTTTCTTTGGCCATATTGTTTCCTGTGATGGTATTCTAGTTGATCCTAAGAAGACCCAGACATTTGAGATATTGCCTAAACCTTTGACGCTTCAGATATAAGAAGTTTCGTGGCTTTGGGCGGTTAGTGATAAGGTACAAATAAACCTCAAAAATAATTAAGAGAATAAACCGTTGTCGTCAATAAAAATAACCAACTAAAAGTTAGGGTTGAATCCCATAGACAGTGGTATAGTTCAAGGAATTCTATCAAGAAATTGAGATTATAAATCAATTCATTTTCAGAAATTAAGAAAAAAGGGTGGATTATTCCGCCAAATTTACTAGAAAGAATTTGAATTATCAAATGTCACAATTAGACTTATATTTCAGAGATTCAAACAATTAGGAAATAATCTAGGGGTGCAAGGATTGGACTTGATGTCACATAGGCGTAAGTGTGGTGGTCAATAGTGCTAAACAATCATGGATAGGATGGGTTATAATCAATAACACTAATCTTCTTTCAATCTCATAGTACCAATTCATAGAATCTTCTTTCGGTCTCATTTATGTAAATTACAAATCAACCCCTTACCTTATGAAATCTCTCTTTCAAGAAGATTTGAGCAAATAGATCTGACCCATAATCTCTCTTTCAAGCAAATCATAGACATCAAACCTAGACTACGTGCGTTAGACGAATTACCCACTCTAATTAATCCTTTTTTGAGCATCAATCAAAGATCTCAAATAGGATTAAGTTTTCTACCTTAACCCATGAATTAACCCCATGATAATAATCCTAAATCCATGAATGAACAACAATAAATCAGAGCAAAACACAACACTTACTACATTAAATCAACACCCACCTCCATAAATGTAATTTAAGGGTTTTGCCACCGATCACAAAGAGTAAAAAAAATTAAACCTATCAAGATAGTAGCCATGGATTCAATAGAATTAAGTAATTATATCCAACTTCCCATTGTCATTTGTAAGAAAAAAATTGAAACCCTTAAATTAAGAATATTTCTCTAAGAGTTCAAGAAATTCTCTCCAAAACTCATACAAAGTTAGGAACTGAAATTCTATTCCAAAAACTCCTACATTTCCTCTCTCTTTTGCGTTATTTATAGTTACACAAAATTTGGCCCAAAATTCATTATCACCAATTTAGCGACATTTTTTGGGCTCACCAAGCAGACTCGACGGATCACCATCTATTCCTTAGGTCACCTTACTTTTGCTTCAAGCTTTAGGTCTGTGAATCTCAGTCGGTGAGCGTGTTTGAGACTACCTTTTACATTCGGCGGATCTCGATTACCACATTTGATTTCCTTTTAAGCCTTCATCTTTAATCTACGTCTTGTCACCTGGGGCGATGGTCATTTCATTCACTATTCACTTTAGACAAGTCATCGTTTCACTCCTCAGCTCACTGGCCGTCCTTGAACTTCTTCAATTGTCAGCATTGTCACTTTAGGTGAGGCTAGGTAATTTAGGCGATCCACCTTTCTTATAAGGCAGTTGCCAGTATAGAGTTTACACTTCATTTCCTATTTTTGTCAATTCTATCAAGTATTCATCCTTGCCTTCTCCCTTAGCCTTCATAGCTGCAAATCATCAAAACACAATTAGAATAGGACATAATTAGGCATTGAGAAAATTAATTATTAAACTAAACAAGCCTGAATGAGTTTAAATCTGCCACTCATCAATACCTCCAACTTAAACTTTTGCTTGTCCTCAAGTGAATCAATAACACAATTAGTCAAACAAGGGTGTGTGCAACAATTCTTAGTGATAGTTAATATGCAAGTTACACTACAAGGAGACTCTCAAGCAAATGTATCACTCAATCATGATCAGAAAGATTCAAATGATGACTAACTTATACTCCCTTTGTCCCAATTTATGTGACTTACTTTCATTTTTAGTCAGTCCCAAAAAGAATGACACATTTCTATATTAAGTAATAATATAACTATAAAATGTCTATTTCATCCTTAATGAAATGATTTACAGCCACACAAATTTCTATCATTCATTTTGGACCACAAGTTTTTAAAGTCTTCCTTTCTTTCATAAAATCTGTGCCGAGTGAAACTACCTCACATAAAATGTTTATGGGACGGAGGGAGTATCAATTTAAGCTCAAGTTCAATATTGCTTATTTTCTAGTGCAAAACCAAGTATCAAAAAATGCATTCAGGTTCACTCACATCAAGAATGATTACATGTTCCCATAAAGAAAATCAATAAAGAAGTTAGGAATAAATACAACTCTCACTCTCTTAATGAGAAATACATGCAAGCTTCATCCTATAAGTTTGACCATATTTTTCAATCATCACATAACCTATTTTTTGCAAGATCTCAAGGTTCTTTAAGTCTTGTAATGGGGTTGAGGGTAAAGGTATCGTCAATTCGGCTTAGTAACTTTACCTTTCAAAGCATCGTTGTATTCATCTTTACCTTTTCTCCAGTTCTTTCCATTCTTCTCGATCAGTTGGAGACTCAAGATTCAATTTGTCATTCAATCTATAGGATACCCCTTTAATTTCATAACACTTCATTTTTCATTTCAATCTTGTATTTTTTCTCATCCCTTCTTCTTTTTTATAAGGTGGGGCGTTCTTCTTTTTGTACCACACTAAAATTTGACTCTCACTTTTTCTTTCTTTACTTTGGACATGGCTTTATTTCCTCCGTCCTTTCCACACCCCAACCTAGGCTTTGGCTATTCAAACAAATTAATGCTCAGAAAAAGGATTTACGGGTGAGAAGTTAGGGAGAATATGTCTCAAGAGGTTTTAACAAGGCTGTCAACAAACGGATTAGACTCAAATGGTGCAAAGATGGTTGCACATTCTCACAAGGTAGTCACAAGAGGTATGAAATTTTTGTTCCCTCTCATTTATGTCCAAGATCATATTTTGCATTCACCAAAGCTAGACAATTGGACTAACAAGGCAATTTTAGGATTCATCGAAAATGATTTTAAGTAAAAACTCACCACTCAAGGAACTTCAAACACACTTATTTAACACGGCCCGGCAAGACCAAAAGCTTATATGTGATGTACATTGCAAGGCTCACATAAAAATATAGCTAGTCAACACAAGATTCAAAATGATCATTTAAAAGTGCAGCCACATCGATTTCTTCTTGCAATCATTAGCATAAGACAAATTTATCATCATATGTACTATTCAATACATCGATATTGAATACAATGGATCCTTGAACATTAACAATGAAAACTCAAGCATTTCAAAATATTTAAAACACATGGGGTAAATGAATAAGGAGAGACAAAATGGGATAAACCAACAGTATCATAATTAAAACTAAAATATAAAAATACTACAAATATATTAATCTAAAACTCCAAATAACAATCCAAAAGGGGAATATTGGAACAAGTTCCCTCACCCCACTAAAAAAATCATCAGTGTCGTCAATGCAAAATAAAGTAAGTACAGGAGCAGAGATATAAAAGTTCCCCTAATAGGCTATGCCTGTGGAGTGATCTAATCTGGAGTCTTGGAGGGGACATCATCATCCTGGGCATTAGTGCCCGACAAGACAAGAACAAAATCCAGCATAGTAGTCTCAAAAGGGGCATTAATGCCCAACACATCTGAAAGAGGAATGATGGACTCTGAAGAGACCTAACTAGTGCCGACTGTGGAGGTCACCACACGATATCTCTCTATCATAGCATGTACCATCATCTTCATGATATCTAGTAGCTCCATCAATGTCATGGAAATTTGTTGCTCATTCGCTCTCTTTATATCCTCCTCATCAGTCTCATTACAAGGCATCTCAACTCTTGGCTCAGAGGTAGGAACACACAGGTATATTGGTCAAGGGAACCTCATCCGAATAAATAAAAATATCAGTGAACATTATCTCATCCATACCGACCCTAAGGGTGGTAATATCAACCCTCATAGTAGCCAACTCAGCTGAGCTACCCTCAACCTTCTCTCTAACCTCCATCCTAGCCGTGAGGTTATCTAATCTCTAACCATCTGACACTAGGGTAGCATGGTACTGTACAATATAGTCTCCCAGGGAATGCAAAGAAGTTTTGTCGCCCTCTTAATTAACTCGGCCATCTCATTTTCTACACTATTCGCTCTCACATCTGCATACCAAATGTGGTTTCCCATTTAGTATATCATGTCCTAGGGTAAGGAAAGTTGAGAAATATGGGTAGATGCAACATACTAAAAGTAGATGGCACATAAAAAGGTTGGGAGCTACCTGGCGGCCTCATAGAAGGAGCAGGCTAAGCAATATCAGCCTTAAGGCCTGCAGGGTCTACAAAATGAGGGTGGTTGGTGGTGGAGGCTTCCTTAAGATTCCTAATCCCTCAACTATTCTACCTCAATCCTACAAATGTTATTTGGACGAGGCGGGGGTGGTCCTAAACTCTATTTTCTCTCGAAAAGGAACCCCAACAGTCTCACACAATTATGTGATCAATACTGGGAAAGAGAGAAAAGTTTGCTCATGTAGAGCACACATCAATGTCCTATCCAAAATAATAGACCTCATGTTGAGCTTCTCCCAATCAATAATTGCATCCACCAGCACAACCTTTGGGTGCTGAAGAACAGATTCATTTTGGGATGGCATAATGGTGTTGCTGATAAACCCAAACCAATAATGGGCCCCAACATTCATGTCCATCTTCTTGATCTTCCCTCTTTCATCCATCCACGAAGGAGAGATATCTTAAATAAGTGGTGCAAAAACAAACTTTTTAACCAATTAAGATCCTGATGCATCCACAATGTGAACATCTCAGCCTAATTTTATTTATTGCCCAAAGTAGTGTTGATTGAACATGGATAACATTTTACCATCTTGCCATAATCTTTCACCTCATCTCATGGATTCCAAATTGTACCCTTTCTCTTCTTTTGCAAGACATATGCATAGGCCGCATAGAAATCTTTTACGCATGTCAGGACATAAGTAGGTTGAGGCTCTTTGAACCTCTCAAATCCATGAAATTGTATTGTGTCCCAAATAGTTGGTCGTCACTCATTACCCCATCCCTAGAGAGTCATCTCTTTTTGTGAATCGTATGTTCTCTAGCTACTTTGAGCTTGTTGAGGGCCCTTCAAGAAATAATAAGGAGAACATGAAATGAATGGGACTTATGTTAAGTTTAGTTTTCCCCTCGCATGCTTGTACATTCAATTTACTGATGCCATTTGGCCTGCGTCATTTTATGATGCAGATACAGGTAATCAGGATCAGTATCTAACGCCTCATTGATCCAGTCGAGCACTCAGAGTTAATTGGTGAGCCTCCTTGCTTTTCGGAGGATCCTTTTTTTACATTGTTTTTAGAATTTTCAGTTGTTAGGATGATCGTGGGTCTTGTCCCAAAATCCCTCATAGTTTAGAGGCTTCATAGACAATTAGTTATTGTTCTTTAGTCTTTCCATTTTTAATTGTTCTTGTTAAGACTTGAGTTACCACTTTGGCTAAGTTGAATGTTTATTTCTAAAACATTCTAAGTTTAGTTTGAGACATTTGAGTTTAAATTGCATTTGAATTCTCTTATTAATGCTTAAAGTCTTCCACTGAGAGTCTAGTCAGGCTTAGGGTTCGCTTGGGGCTAGCAATGGTTCTCGAGTGCTAGTCCCGCCCAGGGTGTAGGCTCGGGGCGTGACAGAAATAACATAACTCCCAATTGTTCTCTGTTGCATATTTACTTATGGAAAAATGACAATTAATCAAATATTAAAATGCTCAAAAGACCACCAATCCCCCACTCATTTAAATATTAATCAAGATAGTCTATAAGTTGAATGAAGACTACTATGCATAATGAAGGTGTGATCTTCATTGAGAATCTACTTAGTGAAACAATAACTTTAACGCCATAGTTGTAATGGTCTTAGACTTGAACTATGACTGCTTAAGGAAAATAAAATATTATTGCTCACATACAATAATCATGGTGTTGACATGAGTTTTTAATAGCCAACACATTACCACCTTGTGCTATACCGATTTCATAAGTGCTTTTGAGAATAAGCCTAATTCTCATACAAATCAACCTACTTCAACATTCATATAAGTAAATAGGGAGGAAATAAAAAAGTAGTGCTTTTTTTCAAAACAAGCCATCAAGATCTCTAGTCCTCAGGTTGGGTTTCCTCATATATGACTCAAGGA
The DNA here is from genome assembly GCA_036250505.1 of Solanum acaule. Classification (NCBI taxonomy): domain Eukaryota; kingdom Viridiplantae; phylum Streptophyta; class Magnoliopsida; order Solanales; family Solanaceae; genus Solanum; species Solanum acaule. Next base: position 57,453 of record JAJOOR010008119.1, read on the forward strand.
TGTATATGATTCAATCCCATCCTTCTCGATGTGCTCCATATTTTTTCTCTTGTTAAGACCTTAGTAAGAGGATCTACAAGATTGTCACTGGATTTGACATAATCAATATTAATGGTACCACTTGTCAAATATGATCTCACATTACTATGTTTCCTCCTTATAGGTCTAGATTTACCATTGTAATAACAATTTTTAACTCTACCAATTGCAGCAGTATTATCACAATGAATTAAAATAGGAGCAATTATTTAACATAATACGATATTTGAAATAATAAATCTCTCAACCAATTTTCTTTCTCCCTAGCTGAAGCTAAAACAACGAGTTCAGCCTCTATGGTAGAGTTAGCAATTAAAGTTTTCTTTTTTTATCTTCAAAAGATATCGCCACCATCCAAAGTATAAATGTAACCAGTGGTAGAATAGGAATCACTTGATAAGGTGTTCCAGTCTGCATCAGAAAGTTTTCAAGTACATCATTATATTTTTTATAGAAAAAACTAAAAGTTTTTTTCCTAATTAAATATCTCATAACTCTTCGTATAGAATGTCAATGTTCATTACCTGGCTTGCTTGTAAACCTGCTAAGTACTTCTACTGCATATGACATATCAGGCCTAGTGCAATTAGTCACCGATCTCAAATTTCCAATTAACCTAGAATATTCCTTTAGATTTATAACATAATTTTCACTATGAACATGAAATAATTGAGCATTTGAATCAAAAAGAGTTACAACATGCTTCCACTCAAGCAAGTTATAATTTTTTTTAAAAATCTCAACATAATGTGATTGGTCTAAATTTTCACTTTGAATAGGAAAGAAGTGAGCATTGGAGTTACAACATGCTTGCAATCAAGAAAGTTATATTATTTTCAAAATTTTCACTTTGAACAGGAAATAAGTGAGCATTTGAATCAAAATGAGTTACAACATGCTTGCAATGAAAAAAGTTATATTTTTTCAAAAAAAGAATCAATATAATGTGACTAGTCAAGGATTTGTAAGCAGATGCTCTTGTAATTTTTATTCCAATAATGAAATTTGTTTCACCAAGATCTTTCATGTCTAAATGAATTCTAAGAATATTTTTAGCTTCATTAACAACATTCATATTAGACCCAATGAGAAATAAATCATCAACGTATATTCAAATAATAACATGTAAATTATTCCAAGACTTATGATAGATTCACTTATCACACTCATTTATTTTAAAATAATTTTCAATCATGCAGGAATCAAACTTTTCTTGACATTGCTTCGGTGCATGTTTCATGCCATATAGGGATTTTCTAAACTTACACACTTTACTTTCTTGGCGTGCTTCAACAAAATACTTGGGTTGAACCATACAAATTTTCTCATTTATGTCTCCATTTATAAAATAGTTTTTATATTAATTTGATGAATTTGCAAATAAAAAATTGCAAGCATAACAATTAAAAGTCAAATGGATGTAATTCTAGTTACCGAAGAAATAGTATGAAATAGTTCTTGGCCTTCTAGTTGCTTAAAACCATTTGCAACTAGTCTAGGCTTATATTTATCAATAGATACATCCGGTTTCAACCTTTTTCGTAAGACCCATTTGCAACCAATTATTTTACAACCCGGTGGTAAATCAAATAACTTTAAAGTTTTATTAAAAATTTGTGATTCATTTTCATCATTTACAGCCTCTTTCCCAAAAAATTAAATAATGTGAGATGAAACTTATTTTAAAGTTAGAGAGTCATCTCCAACATTAAACACATAAAAATTAGGATCAAAATCATTTTCTGCTCAAGCTCTTTTACTTCTTTTAACTCAATATCATCAACTTCTTTATTTTTTAAAGTAAAAGTAGAAGAACTATGTAGTGACAAAAAGTTTTATTTAATCCTTTCACCCCCACTATTTTTAAAATCAAAAGGGATTTATTCTCATGAAAAATTGCATCACGTGATTTTATTATAATATTATCTTCAAGATTAATTTTTTTTATAGATTGCACTATTTGAAGCATAACCAAGAAAAGTACAAGTAGTAACTTTCTTGCCCAACTTTGTAATTTGGGATCCATTAGCCTCCAAAATGCTAGACAAACTCAAACTTTTAGATATTTCAAACTTGGTTTGTGACATTTCTACAATTTAAAAGGTGTCAATTTAGACTTTTTATGAGGCACAATTCAACACATTACAAACAGTCAAAATAGAGTCACCTCATAAATTGAAAGGTGCATGTGACTCAATAAGCATGACATTAGTCAATTCAACTGAAGTTCAATTTTTCCTTTCCACTACACCATTAGATGCAGGGCAATAAGGATGAGTAGTTTCATTATTTATTTCCAATGATCTAATAAAATAATTAAATTCATTTGAATCATATTCAATGCCTATATCACTTCTAATTCTTTTTATTTTTCTTCCAAAATGATCTTCAACCCCATGGAGATAGATTTTAAAATTTTCAAAAGTATCACTTTTATTTTTTTATTAAGTTAACATATGTAAACTTAAAAGAATCATCACTGAAAGTGATAAAATGTCTATTTCCTCCACGAGTTAAAAGTCCTCCAAGTTCACAAATTTCAATCTGAACTAATTTTAATAAATATGTTTTTCTTTCAACTAGAAAATGAGGTCTTTTCGTTATCTTGACTTTACTACAAGCCTCAAACTTTTCAAAATTCTATTTAATCACTGGGATTAATCCTACACTAATCATGATTCCAACTAACGATAATTAATATGGTACAAACGAGCATGCAAAAAGCTAGTAGAAGAAAGCATATAAGCAGAAGTGGAAACCTTATTAATTTCAACATCCAGTTATAACATCTGATCACAAGCATACCCTTTTCCACAAAAATACCCCATTTAAAATAATACATTTATCAGATTAAATAATCTATTTGAAGTCTGCTTTATTTAGAAGAAAACTAGACATTAAATTTTTCTCATGGAAGGAGTATAAAGTACATTTTTAAAAATTAATACCCTTCTAGAGGTAAGACACAATTTGACATCTCCCATTCCAAGCACTTGAGTAGTTTGGGAATCACCAAACATGATGGTTTTGGATTCGTAAAAATGAGTATATTTTTTAAACCAATCTTTGTCATAACAGACATGAAGGTTTGAACCATAATCAGCCCACCATCCATCAACACTCTCAACGAGAGTCCTTTTGGTAACGTTTTCCTGAGGTGTAGGATCATTTTACATAGATTTCTAAAATCGAGAAATATGCCCACTCTTCCCAAAGACAAAGCACATACCCTTATCTTGAACTTGTTAATTTTTCCACCATTATTTTTCTTGAAAATTTTCTTAGGCTTCATAGAAGTAATTTTGTGACAATCAGGAGTAGCATTATTTGAATAAATTAAATTTACCTTCATTGTGATTTTACTCTCTTCTAATTGTAAAAGTGCATCTTGGCCCCTTGCATCCTTTTCCATGCGGATTCGCATTATCAACGTCTCAAGAGAAGTTTGCTTTTGTTTGTGGCGCATATTTTTTTGAAATTCCTTCCAAGAAGGTGGAAGTTTATCTATTATGCCACAAACAAGAAGGCTATCTCCAATTTTGATCAACTCGGACCTAAGCTCTCCAACAGTCATTATAATGTATTGATCTAAGTCAACCATTGATTTGTTGTCCACCATTTGGAAAAAAAAATCTAGTAGCCGCATATTTTTTCGCTCCAGCCTCTTTGGTATTATACTTTCTCAACAATGTTTTTAAAATTTTATTTTCACTAGAGTAAGTTCTATCATAATAAATATAAAACTTATCAAATAGATAATTAAAAATGTAATAATGACACTTACAGGAATCTCCATTCTTTTCGACTTTCTCATGATGAGAAATAGGTTCATCATCATTCATGGAGGTGTCATCATCTTTATTAGGATTCTTCTAAGTTAACACATAAGAAATATTGAGAGACTTAAGTAGAAAAGTACTTTACCCTTTCTCTTGAAATGGTTGTCATTGAACCGAAATGGCTTGTTAAGATCTCTCATCTTGATATCTTTGGATTTTTTCAATTATAGCCATAATGAATCTCATTAAATATTTTGGTGAAAATTACAAGATTACAAATTATAATTGAAAATAAAATGAAGAAATTAAAATATCTTCAAGCTAAGTCACAGATATCTCACTCTCTTTAAGGAGATTCAAGCCTACTGTAACAAATGTTTTTCATCGGTCCAGCAATAGTCTTCTTGACTTGTCCCCTCCAAGATACAACAATGTAATTACAAAGTGTTACGCCCCGAACTACCCCCGAGACGCGGACACGGGACCTAGGACCACAAGTGATCCCAAGCTAACCCTGCTGGCACGATCACAAGCATACTAAAGAAAATAAACAGATGCGGAAGCTAATTCATAAATAAAATGAAAATATGGGGAATACCCATATACTATAACTGAGATAAATGAAAACTGATGAGTTTAATACAAAGAAGATATTAAGTCAATACTACGCTGAATCTAACTATGTCTGAAAATAGCCTATATCTGACTAGAAATGTTGGGACATTCCCTAGCTAAGTCTAGCAAAATTGAACCTAAAGGACTAAAAATACTAAAAAGAAACTCATGACTATTGTCCTCGGAGAATGAGGACTCACCACTGATTCTGCTGAACTGGAGATCGGGAACCGATCTAAGCGTGATCTGGATGCTGAGAACCTGAACCTACATCACGAGA
>JAJOOR010008120.1:0-39627 GCA_036250505.1 Solanum acaule
AAAAAGAAAATCAATTCAACACTAAGAATGACAATAATATTGAATATTTGTTCTTTAGTTTTACATTGGTTTAGACAATTAAAATACATAATCTAATTTTAATTTTCCTTAAATATTTAGTAATGTAACTAATACTTATTAAACTTAGTTTAGCATGATTTAGTACTCCCTCTATCCCTAATTACTTGTCCATTTTTGAATTGACACACATTAAGAAAACAATTAATGACATAGTGAGTTTACCATTTTACCCCTATTAATTATGAAGTGGATGAAAGGTTCTACATTTTTCAAAGTAATTAGTCATTTAATTGAGAGTATAATATGTAAAAAAAATTGTCCTTTCTTGATTTGTCAAAATGGACAAGTAATTAGGGACAACTATAAAAGAAAAAGTGGACAAGTAATTAGGGACAGAGGGAGTACTTTTAAATTATGATCATTTTCATTATGACTTTGCAATATTTATTTTATATGATGATTTCATTATTATTTTTTATTGAATATTTTTGTGTCATCAGTACTCATCTCATATTTTGTGTTATTTTTAAAGAAACACCTTAGATAATTGTATTTTGATTGGACTAAAGAAATATTTGGAGCACAAGTTAATTATATGTTTGTATGCAAACTTTACCAAAAAAATCCAAAAATCTGAAAAAAATCGAGGTTTATTGGTTTGGTTTGATTTATAAATTTAAAAATTCGACACAATGGTTTGGTTTGGTATTTGAAAAACCTGAACCAACCCGAAGTTGAAAAACCTGAAAAAATCCAAATTTTATTAGTTTGGTTTGGTTTATAAATTTAAATTTTTTATACAAATGGTTTGATTTGATATTTGAAAAACCCGAACCAACCCGGTCATATACACCCTTAATTGTTATTTATTTTTGTATCAGTAAAAAAAAGAAATTTGAGAAAATGAGTGAAAAATAAATTTCATCATCAAAAGAATACACCTAAGTTAGTTGTTGAATTGCAGAAGTTAAAAAGATTCACTTGTAAGAAAGATCAAATATACTCATGCATGGTTTTATAAAAAAGTTAAAAATTAAAAATAATAATTAAAAATTAATTCTTTTTCACTTACGCTAAACCATAAGGATATATATGGCCCATTTATGTATTAGTATGAATATATATGAGCCACTTTTTTAAAGAGGTATAACAATTCTAAATCGTAAAGTTTAAAGGTATATCAAATCCTTTAGTCTAAATTTACTTTTAGTTTTATAGTATTTTTCTAATAAGAAATTTTTAATTAAACACATCAAGCTAATAAATATATAACATGTATTTATATAAAATAGTGTATAATTATAATTAATTATTTATTATTTAATTATTTAATTATACTTTCTTCCTTTTAATTTGTGTGGCACAGTTAAACCTAATGATCCAATGGATCTACAGATCCAGTTAAATACATATTTTTTATTATTATTATTACTAAATAGAAATCATTAGTTCTCTTTTTACGATTTAGATTCTGATCTACTTTAAATTAAATTAAATTAAATTATATAGCTACTTGAAAAAAACTAGTAACTCACTTAAGGAAACACGTTCAGTTACTAACTACTCTCTTCATTTTCCTATTTTAAAATATGGGCAGTTAGATGAATTAATAAAATATAAGCTCATTTTACCACCTCAATTAAATAACCTTTCTTAGATGATTGAATTCATTATAAGCCTAGTACAGATACAATTGTTCAAAAACAAATTACGGATTAATTTACTCTTTAATATTGAATTATTATTTTGGCACAACTTGCTCATTTCTATACATAAATATAATAATTTGTTACTTAGGGTTAATGATAACTAAAATTAACAAATATAAATACATTGTGGTGTGTGGCGCTTTAATGTGTGGTTCGCGTTCGGTATTTTAATTTTTGATTTTATGAATGTGTATATCAAACATCAATCGCAATTTAGTGATTGTTTAACAAATATAAATACATTTTGGTATGGTCTTTAATTATGCCCCTCAAATTTATGGTCTTTAATTTTTGTTCTTTTAACACTTTAACTGACAAACACCCTCCTTAATTAATATTTTTTTAAAACAAATTGCAAAGGCAGAAAAAATTGCTAGATACAAATTATGTCTCACAAGACATAAGTTGAGTATGAGTTTTCGTAAGGCATAATGTGCTAAAACTAAACTTAGATTTGTGGCATAACTTGAGTGTATGAACTTCTTAAGCCTAAGGCATAAGTTCAGTTTTAGAACTTTAGGTTAGCCTCTATATTTTTTAAGAGAAAATGGTCAAATACCCCCCTAATCTATATTCGAATTATCAACTACACACTTCAAGTTCACGGGGTACTATCACCTCCCTAAATTGTTTAAAATTGAAATTATTATCTCCCTAAATGCTTACCTGGCAAAGTGAGTGTATCTCAAGAGAGTGAAGACCAAAAGTCAGTATTAAATTTTTATTTTTATTTTTATTTTCTTAGATATATGTATCTTTTTTCTCTTTTTTTTCTTGATTTTTTTCTTCCAATTGGATTGAGCATCAATGGCGGCACCAAATTTCTTCAGTATTTTGAAACCATCGCTATCACTACATTAATGATACACCACAAGTCTTTATAGCAATTTCACTTATTACTCTCCACAATCAAGAATTATATATCAATATCTTTGATATATGTACCAAAAATCTTTTAAATCAAAGCAAATTTAAGCTTGAATAAGCTTAATACAGGGATATCCAAATGATTTTATTCAATAAACTTTGAATACTAAGATAGTTTTTTATCCTATATTTAATTCCTAACAGACCCACTACTAATTTTAATAACTGGACAATTTCCAGCGAATCTAAAAAGTTCAGCGCCTGTCCTTCATCTTCTTCGTTCCATTGTTCTGAAATTTGATGCGAAACCACTCTAAATCTTCCCCAAATTGCCCTAAATTTTAGATATGAGCTTCCCTCAACGTTTCAATTCTTTTGATATATTACCCACTCAAAAAGGTGGTCGTTGTAGCAAGTCGAATTTTCAGCCCAAGCTTTTGAACTAACTTTAATGGAGGTTTCAAGTTAATGTTTCACATTTTAAACCATGAGCTTCAGTTTTCAATTCTCAAACATAAAGAACTCTTCAAACCATCTGAAAGTTGCTCCCACTTCAAGAATCTAGATTTAATAATTTCATATGGAAGCCTGTCGATTTCCATGAAATTCTGGTGTTTCATTAAATATAAAAATCGCAACTATAAACTCAATCAAACTCAATGTATTTAGCTTCAAATAATTAGCAACCATCTATGTTATCAACATGTTTCAAATCCGAAGATCCAAAATACATTCATAAACTTACGTTTTAACCATAAATTGTTTTTTTTTAAAACAATAATAAGTCAGAAAGGGAGAAGAATAAAAAATAAATAAATAAAATTTTCACATCGTGTGAGTTTCACCCATTAGCATAGATGTGATTATGACGTTTTGAGGGTGTGATAATTTCAATTTAAATTAGTTCAAGTGGGTGATAGGACTCCCATAAAATTAAAGTGTGTAGTTGGAATCCGAATATAGATTAGGAGGACTTTTGACCATTTTCTCTATTTTTTAATGATATAACTAATTTTGTAAAACTAGTATATAGGAGGAAGTAAAAAACAGCAAGAAAACTTGTTCCTCAACTATACAATTTAGATACTTAGGGTGTGTTTGGTATGAAGGAAAATGTTTTCCAATTTTCTCATGTTTAGTTGGGTTAAATGTTTTCCAAATCAACTCATTTTCCTCAAATTCAAGGAAAATGGCTTCCCTTCAAAACTTAAGGAAAACATTTTCCAAAATTCTCTTTCAACTTCAAATTACAATTTTTTTACTTCAAATTTTATTTTCAGCCCCCGCCCCATACCCCAAAAAAAAAAAATTAAATTTGTTTTTAAAAAATATTTTCAACATCAACCCCCGCCAGCCCCCTCCCCACCCGAAAAAAAAACTTTTTGTTTTTAAAAAATATTTTCAATTTCAAAAATTATTTTATACTCTAGTAAAAATAAAAGATATTTGTCAAAAACATTTTTCATTCACAAATCAAACACAAAATCTTTTTCGAAAAATATTTTCTACTCACCAACCAAACATGAGAAAATAAGTCAAAAATCTATTTGTTTTCCAGAAAAATATTTTCTAGGAAAACATTTTCCTTCATACCAAACACACCCTTAGTCTCAGTTTATGTAAGTTCTTGCAACATTTATTTTGCACCTTTTCTAGCTTCTGTTGGTTAGTATGGTCTCTGTTTAAAATTTCTTGGAGTGATCAAGAATAGTAGCATGTACTATTTGACACAAGAATATTATATTATATTATAATAGATAGAAGTTGCAAAACAATCAACAAATATGTTGCCTAAAATACCAAAAAGAGTACAACTAGTGTATAACTCTTTCCTTGTTAAAGAATGTGAGAACAATTGGTTAAAACATGTATGATCTAAACATGAGTTGATCTGGATCTTGAATGTTCTTACAGAAATCTCAAATATATCAAGAAGAAGAGGTCATGTTTTTCTTCTGGCATTTGCTTCTTACCCATTTGATGCCTATAGAAGTGCCATTCTTCATCTTTTGAGCTCCAGCTAATGCCACTGCTTTTGCTTTCCCAAGTCCTGCTGATGAACTGTTTTTCTTGTTACTATCATTCTCTTTCTTGCTTTTGTGACTAATTTCCTCTTCATCCATAGCACCAAATCCTCCTGTACCCCATTGATCTGCCCAACTTGGTGCCTCTGTACCCATCAATCCTTTCAAATCTTGATCTCAAGGACAGAGGTGGATGGAGTCTCTGTTCTACGTGTATCACTAAAACAGAGAATTTTCGACACAAAACATTAGATAAAATTTCAAAAAAAGATTAACATCTGAACTCATAATCTCAAAAGTACAATGAATGTTGCTTAAAGAAATAAGTACAACAAGTTTAGTACCTTAGATACTGAATACATCAAATTTAAATCCGGGATTCACATTTGAATTTCACTAAGATATTTATGAAGAAGGAAGAATTAATAAATATATATCTCGAATATCATATAAACTCTTGGGTATTCAGAAAGAGATCAAATGTTGTTTTTCTCATAGCAAAGTGTTGCCTAACATTTTTGGTGCCAATCAAATATATCACAAACAGGTCCATATCATCCTATGTTCAACAAATACGCTAGAATCACAGAAAATAGTTACGAGAGAAGAATCAAGGGATAACACAGTTATACTCATGAATATTGATCAATAATGGGTTGGGGCTTACCTCTTTAGGGTCTTAACATTGTTGAGCTTGGAACTGATACTTTGAAATAATGGAGGAGCTAAGTATGCTTAAGTAGAAGGCTAAGGAAAAATATTAAGCTTTAATATGTTGGGAGGTTGCATGTGGATAGGCTGTCTCTCAAACTTGTTTGTTCCTTTTAAAAAAGACTAGCCAACTCATAACTTGCCTTCTTCTGAAGCAAAGTTTGTTGGCATCATTACTTTATTCTTCAAAATAACTACCTACTCACCTTCTGAATAGTTAACTTGTCAATTTTTTGGTAACCAATTGTGTACCAAAGAAGAAAGTAGAATAGAAGGGTGCATTTAACCAAAAATAGTCTGATGGTTCATTGGTTAACATAATACTCCATCTTTTTGTTTCAATTTGCTTGTCTTATTTTGATATGACACAAAGTTTAAGAAACTAATAACACTTTTTTTGAATCTTGTGGTCTTAGGTTAATATGCTCATTAATTTTTTCATCTTAAACATGTCACGTGGAAAGTTAAAATTAAAGAGTTATAAAAAGAGAATAGAGACATTTTTTTTATGCAGTCTAATAAAAGAAAGTAAGACAAACAAATTAAAGGAATATTCGGTAACAGAGTTTTGGCAAGAAGTGAAGATGTGCTAGTACAGGTGTCATCAGATCATAGAACTAATGGAAATGCTATAGAGAGAAGCATTCAGTATAAAAAGAAGGAACAAAATCTTATACCACCAAAATTGATAATTAAATGTTACTCCCTCCGTCCATTTTTAGTTGTTATAATTTTTTTTTTGAGTCAGACTATAAGAATTTTGACTAACATTTTACGATGTATTTCTATTATCATATTGATATGCAAAATATTATAATTTATAGTATTTTGACTAACAATTTTTTTGTTATTTTGTGATCATTAGTTCATGTAAATCATAACTTCATATTTGTGAATTTGGTGGAAATTAAAATAAAATGAAACAAACCTTGTGAAGATTTTTACCACTAATCTTCACATTCACTTGTCATGCCTTGTTGAAAAAGATAAGAAGTTGGCAGAATGTCTGTTAATTGATTGTTGAAATCATTTAAATAAACAAGGTTTTCAACCCCAATGGTTTTGCCAAATTCAAAGGGGTTAATTACTATATTAAAAAACACACTTAGCATATAAATGGAAAAACTGGGAAAAATAATCTCTTAAGAAAAGATTGATGGAATTCCTAGTTAATGAGAGTGCCACTTGTTCATGATCAACTTTATTTTTGTGTGTAGAAATTGTTTTTGGTGTTCACATATGGATAGTTGCAAAAATGTCTTGGTACATTAGGGTTATTTTCAACTCTACCAATAGCATTTTCTTCATCCGCATGCTAGGAGCCTAATTCATATTGTTGAAAAGATAAAGTTATATTGAGGAGCCTAAATATGATTTTTTTTGGTGATTTGGTGTAGTATTTAAAGTATTTATAGATTAATCTGATTTTGGATTCAAGGAAAAAAGATGAAATCAGTTTATTATTGTGTATAATATTGTATACGGGTGTATAAATACCTTTTATAATTTTATATAATATTATATATTAAGTGTTCAATATTCTATATCAGGTTTAAAAATAGTTTTGTAAGAAAAATATATAAAAGTTTTGTTTATTATTATATACTGGATGTATAATGTTATATATCGAATCATGCTTTGGGTTAAAAAAATTGTAATGTTCGTTTATATTTTTGCAATGTAATTGGCTAATTATATATTTTTCTGAATTTTTCCCAAAGTAGTATAGATTAGGGGTGTGTTTGGTATGAAGGAAAACATTTTCCGGAAAATGTTTTCCAATTTTCTCATGTTTGGTTGAGTTAAATGGTTTGGAAAATGTTTTCCAAATCAACTCATTTTCCTCAAATTTAAGGAAAATGACTTCCCTTCAAAATTTAAGAAAAATATTTTCCAAAACTCTCTTCCGACCCCAACCCACCCCCTACCATCCCTCCACCCCCCAAAAAAATTCTAAGTTTATTTTTAAAAACTATTTTCAACTTCAAAATTTCCTTTTTTTCACCACTACCTCGACCCCCACTCACCCACCCCCCTACCAGCCCTCGCACCCCCTCAAAAAAAAATTGAAGTTTGTTTTTAAAAAATATTTTAAACTTCAAAATTTCATTTTTTTTCACCCCTACCCTTGACCCCCTACCCACCCACCCACACCACCCCCAAAAAAAAATTTAAGTTTGTTTTTTAAAACTATTTTCAACTTCAAAATTTTATTTTTTCACCCCTACCCTCGATCCCCCCCACCCACCCCCCTACTAGCCCCACACCCCAAAAAAAAAAATTAAGTTTGTTATTAAAAAATATTTTCAATTTCAAAATTTCATTTTTTGCACCCTTACCCTCGACCCCCTACCAGACCCCCACGCCCCAAAAAAAAAATCTAAGTTTGTTTTTTTAAAATATTTTCAACTTCAATTTTTTATTTTTTCACCCCTACCCTCAATCCCCCCCCTGCCAGCAGCCCCCCCAGCCCCCACCCCCACCCACCCAAAAAAAAAAATTAAGTTTGTTTTCAAAAAATATTTTCAATTTCAAAAATTATTTTCTACTCTAGTAAAAATAAAAGATATTTCTCAAAAATATTTTTCATTCAAAAACCAAACACTAAAAATCTTTTTCGAAAAATATTTTCTCCTCACCAACCAAACATGAGAAAATAAGTCAAAAATATACTTGTTTTCCAGGAAAACATTTTCTAGGAAAGCATTTTCCATGGAAAACATTTTCCTTCATACCAAACACACCCTAGGTTACAAAATTTTTAGTAAGGAAGCGAAATTACTAGTCACCTATGTTAAGCAGATGAAGTTGGTCATTTGATTTTTCCAAAGGTAAAAAATAATTCAAGTAGAAGCAATAATATCTAGGAAAGATTGTTAGACTAAATATTACTCCATCTGTCCCAATTTATATGAATTACTTTCCATTTTAGTTAGTCCCAAAAAGAATAACATTTTTATATTAAGTAACAATTTAACTTTAAAAATGTTCATTTTACCCTTAATGAAATGATTTATAGTCACACAAATTTCTATCATTTATTTTAGACCATTAAAATTCTTCATTTTTTTCTTAAACTATGTGTCAAATCAAACTATTTCACATTAAATGGGACGGAGGGAGTAGTATGTTAAAGAGTAATTTTCAAGCAATGAAGCGTTTGTAGTCCAACGGTTAGGATAATTGCCTTCCAAGCAATAGACCCGGGTTCGACTCCCGGCAGACGCAGTTATCTTTTTTGGATATTTTGGCCAATGACATTTCTTTATTATTCTATAATCTCTAATATATTCTATATTCTCTATCATGTTATTCTTTTGGCCAATTACATGTATAATTTGATACTTACTATGTGTTCAAATATGTGTAATGTGTTGCTAATAGTAATACTTAGTAAAAAAAGAAACGCTAATATATATTGATTGTTGGTGAATTTGGGTAAGCATCTCTCCCGTCTCCACCAACTTCCAAATAAAAAACATTAAAAAAATTATTCTTATACTACATACTATATTATAGTCAAAACTTAATTCATTTATTATGAATGCACTTGTGGCTTGTTCATTCCTTTGTGGGAAACTTCCAAGTAACTTCCTTTGTCACTACTTTCTGGGAGATACAATGTTTGATGAAACATGAATTCGATTCCTAGTTCCTTTTAGAGTGGAGACTAAAGACCCGACAAAAGGATCAAAAAGAGAAAGAAAAGAAAACTTACTACCTCTGTCAGAATATGCTGGACATTTTTCGCTCTATGAGTTTTCAACTACAAGTAGGCCTGGGTGTCGAGTTGAGCTTTTTAAAGTACTGTAACACCTCGAAAGTGTAAAAGTCAATTGGAAGTTGGAATCAGAAAAGCCAGTTGGAAATATGTGAAAAGTGGACTTGCAAGGATGGGTTCAAGGACGGTGAAAGGGTCCACGGTCAGTGAAGCCAACCTTGAGCCCGAACCTTATGAGAAATATCCAAAGGCAATGGTCTACAGACGGGTTCAAGAAAGGTGAAATGGTCCACGGTCAGTGTACTCATCAATGAACTCGAGCCTTGTGAAAAAATATTCTAAGGCAAGGGTCTAAGGAAGGGTTCAAGGATGGTGGAAGGGTCCATGGTCAGTGAACCCATCCTTGAACCCGAGCGTTGTGAAAAATATTCTAAGGCAAGAGTCTAAGGAAGGGTTCAAGGACGGTGGAAGGGTCCATTGTTTGGGAACCCATCGTTGAACCCGAGCCTTGTGAAATATTCTAAGGCAAGGGTCTAAGGAAGAGTTCAAAGATGGTGGAAGGGTCCACAGTCGGTGAACCCATCCTTCAACTCGAGTCTTGTTAAATTACTCTAAGGCAATGATTCATGGACAGGTTCACGACCAGTAGAAGGGTCCACGAATAGTAGACTTGTCTGTGGAGATTGACATAGAAAATCCCAAACTGCCCTCTGGTTTACGATAGCCTTCACGAATGGTGAAGCAATTAACAGTCCGTGAAAGGCTTCCAGAGAGGGTGTTTCCGCAGTTTCTAAGTCAGGGCTATTTTGGTCTTTTCCTATGTATTTAATATCTAAACTATGTCATTTTGACCTTAATTAGAATCCCTATATAAGATTTTAAGTCTTAAAATTACCCATTCTAAATTCATTCTCCTAATTCCCAAATCCTAACAAAATTCATCCTCTCCAATTCTCTCTCAAGCTAAGGAAGAAAAATCTATGGTTTCAATTCAAAGTCTTCGTTTCACCATTTCTTTTGGCTTTGATTATCAAGGTAAGTGCAATTTCACCATTGAATTTCATTTATCCAATGGGTCCCAAAGGATTTCTAAGTTTCTAATTCAATTTCTCCTAAACTCTAATACGCTTAAATTACACCTCCCTTAAGAAGTATAAACAGTCGTCGTCAAATAAAGAACCCAACTTGTAGGTTGGGGTCGATCCCATGAGGAATATGGTCCAGACTTAAACTTAACTCACTATTATATCTGTGTAGTCAAACTATTTCCGAGACAAGTAAATAAAGGGAAAGGGGGGAAGGGGGTTGTAAGTAAATAATAGATTGTTGAATAAGTAACAAGTGAGCAGGATTCAAACTTTAAGTTATCAATATGAGAGAGAAACTAGGGTATATGTGTTCCCCACGAGCTTTTAATGCAGTAATCCTAATAATAGTAATCATTTCCTAGTGTTTTACATGGAAAGTTCGTAAGATATGTATCCTTAAGTGATTGGTCCTCCAAATAGGGAATTTCACTACGCACCTTCGTCCGACTACGAGTGTATACTTTACTAATCCTTACCTTTACCTCAGATTAGACATCACATCAATCTATGGCTTAGTTTTCACCCTCGCACCAATTGACATTAGACTATTAGATAGAATCCACTAAATATATGTTGTTAATTTTACCTCCTTGGTCCGGCAAGTAGGAACGAGGTGAGTTCTAACGTTTGCAACCATTAAAAAGACTTCTAAGCGAAAGAATTACCAATACATGCATAAACACTATTCAAGAATTACACAATTATTATTCATACATTATTAGTTGCTCATGGTTTCCACAACCCTAGTTGTGGATTTAGCTACTCATGCTTGAAAGAACACAATTCATGTTTTGATAAAAAAAATTCATGAACTTACGATTAGAGTAAATGAAACCCGAAGTCTCCGATTGAATTTCAAAGTGAAAATCTTATAAACAGAAATCCGGAAATCAAATTGCTAAAGTTTGCAAGTTAATTCCCAAAGAAACACAAAAACTAAGAGTATACAATGTTGTCTAACCCCCAAAAACGAGGTTTATATCTCCTATTTATAGAAAACATGTCCTAAATAAAAAGGAAACAAAATAAGGAAATAAGTTGTCTGGAACGCGGCTTCAAGTGACGACCTTAGGATTTTTCATCAGAAACTAGAACTTCAACCCTCTGAACCCATCGACAGATGTGCAGGACGGCCCGTGGGTCGACCTACGATCCGTCAATTGCTTCGTAGTTCCACACTTGGTCAGAATTCCCTGATGCTCCATCTATGCCTACACAACGACAGTGCGTGGATCACTCTGTGGGTGACTCCTTCTACATAATTTCAGCTATCATCTCCATCAACTGCATACCAAGCTTATTTCCTGCAAACATGATACAAAACATATTATTTCTAATACAATATAGCCCTAGACACACACAACTTCTAAGTGAAATGCATCAAAAATATCGTAAACTCACGGTATATCAACACCCTCAACTTAAACTTGTTGTTTGTCCTCAAGTGACACACTAAAACTCTAAACGACACTTGTGTAGAAGCAAACATACAAACTCAAGCAATCACATGGCGTTTTCAATCCATTCCATTTCCTTAGTGCAAATCTTTTCATTTAGACTCAACAAACTAACTCATATAGATCAAAACATGACATAGATCGACCAACAGATTCCACAACATACATATTTCACAATCACCAAGGTGTCAATTTTCCAACAATGTAATTAGTGCCCTCGCTTCAAAAGAAATACTTTTTTCACACAATAGATAAGCCTTTCAAGTTTTAGGATTCATTCAACACTCACGCTCAAAAGTGAATTCAAGTACAGTTAGTGCTCAATACCATAGGCTTGCCTTTATTTTCACTGCTTAGACTCTCCAAACTAGTTTCTAGGATCACTATAAAACTTTTTTAGCTTGTATCAGGTATGGTACATTTGGGTACTTTTAGGAACTTTCTGCCCTCCTTGACATTACATTGACTTTTTACCTCTTTTCTCAACCTATCTTGACATCCTTTCATTTTACTTTCTTTCCCTTGACTCTCTTCAACACAGATGTGACTTTTGACTTTATAGCTCTTATTTCTCACTTTCTTCTTTTTCTTTCACTTTAATTTTCTTTATTTTTTTTCAGCACTTTTGTTTTTCATCTTTTTGCTTCTTTTGCACAAAGTCACATCTTTTTCTTTTCTGTTTCTCTCTTCAACACAAAACTCTTTTCATACCCTTTTTCTTCCGGTTTCCTTTTTCACAGCCACCCTCAACTTATGTGTTTAGCATGAGTTGAGGTGCACAATATCCGATGTCCGACCAGAGCCAAGATCAAGGTAACTTTTTAATTTGCCATCCTCAAGTTAGGATTTTGGCCTAAGTCAAGGTGCACATGTCCAAGGAGGGATCGAGGCCAAAACAATTATTTTAGGGAAGGTGAGTTAGGTGAATTGAAAGAGTGGTCTATATTAGGCTCAAACATTTGGATCAAAGTGTAACACACCGACTTTCCGAAAAGTCTAAAATTACTCGTATCTCCATGGAAAGACAAGGAGGGTGGGTAATAAATTAAGAATGATGTGGTATGTCCTAATTTAAGTGTTCAAGTGTTGCATCTCAAGTTTTGAAGTTAGGTAAGTAGCAAAATAAAAGTTGGCGAAAGTTATCGTAAGTTCCTTCTTAAAGATTTCTCTGAAATTTGGGTCAAATGTCTTGGAGGTTTTATCCCAATCTATAAAGAGTTATGGGGCCCACAAACTATCGATTCGAAGGTCTAAGAGTCTAGTTTCCAACGCATCAAACCGTTTGTTTATACGACTTCAGAACATAGAGATATTCGCATTTTCGTAGGACTGCGCAAGCAGGCACGTGAGGTGAGGCCCTAGGTCGGTGGAAAGTTACATATATCTTTTTCTTCGAACTTTTTCTTCATTTTTAAGCTAATAACCAGAGAAATTAGAGAAACCCATTTCTAGGATCAAGTGAAGTATAGATTTTCTCGACTTAAGTCCTTGACGAAAGTTGTTCTACGCGTTGGGCTCATCATCGTGGTATAATTTGTTTTATTGATTTTGTAGCATATCACACTTTAGTGTTGGGACAACAAGGGTTTGAATATATTTAAAGGTTTTGAGGCGTATTACGAAACTAAGATCTAGGTAAGACCCTTCTTTCATCGACTCTAGCTTTTATAAACAGCAAATAGCAATTTGCGATGGAAATACATATCTTTTATCGTATTGTCATGGTATCTTTTATTTTGTGTGTTGATTATGGTCCTACCTTGTTGTAGTATCGAGGGAGTTATGAGTAAAAGTCGTTAGGCCACGTGAATTTAGCGAAAAAGGTATGTTAAGGCTATTCCCTACTTACGGCATGCTCCTTGATATACTTGATATACTTGTAGCCGTTATTGTTGATTATTGGCTGCTCGAGTTGATCTAATTCTCCATTGTCGGGATTCTTATTCAATTAGTAGTGTCCCTATGTTGGACACGATTTAGAGGCTATTTGTACAGGTTGCTTATAACTAGATTGCTCGCTTTTAACGATTGGATTGTTATTGGTGCCCTTGGGGCTATTGTGGTTAGCTGCAGGAATCTAATTTATGCCTAGAAGGGCTATGTTCTGCCTACGGGGCTATATGGATAACTAAAAGGGCTATATGTTGCCTACGGGGCTATATTGATGCCTAGAAGGGCTATGAGTTGCCTACAGGGCTATATTGACGCCTAAGAAGGCTATGGGCTTTCTACATGGCTATGTTGTTGCCTAAGAGGGCTATGAGTTGTCTATAAGCTATGGTGATACCTAAGAGAACTATGTGCTGCTATGGAGCTATACTAATGCCTAAGAGGGCTATGTGATTGCCTACAAGGCTAGGGGACTATCGATAGGGGTATATAGACTGATTGGCACCTTCCGGGCTTATGGGGGCCTAAGTAGGTGGTCTTGTGTGTTGTTTGTACCTGTCGAGCTTATGGGGGCTCTGTTAGGTTGTTGTTTTATTATTTTTGATAAGTTTAGATTTAAGAGCAGGTCAATACACATATCTTATTCTTGATTTATTTATCAGATTATTCCAGTATATTAGGATACTTGATCATAGCCTATTGCCTTTCATACTCTATACATTATTTTGTACTGACTCCCCATTGCCTGGGGGCACTGCATTCATGTATGCAGGTCCTAACAGATGACTAAGTAGACATCCTCAGCAGCAGAATTGACTTCTATCCGGTTGGCTAGCCCCTTTCCTCCGGAGCCGCCAGTGTTTGGAGGTTTGTTAGATTTTGTTGTACATATTTTTATGGGTAGACTGGGGCCCTGTCCCGCCAATCGTTAATACTCTTAAAGGCTTGCAGACTAGTGTATGGATTTTATAACTACGTTATGGCCATGCTGGCCTAGTTTGTTGGTTTGCTGAAGCTTGTTAGTTGTGTGATGCATTGTCTTGTTATATACATGCTTTCAGTTTTGGTATAGAGATCATGGTGGCCTTGACGGCCCAATCAGGACTTCTGTGCTAGTTGACAATTTCTTTATATGAACTCTTAGGAGTAGCTGTTTCTTTTGTAGATCCGTTGACAGGGGCCTTGCCGGCCGAGGGCTTAGTTTTAAGCCGAGATATACTTGTTTGTTTTCTTAATTGCATGTGACTGCCATGCGCTAGTAGCAAATGGTTCAGCAGGGTTGGCTTGGGCCTGAGTTTTGGCATTAAGAGTCAATTGCGCCCCTTGAGTTTGGGGCGTGACACAAAGGGAACATTTATTTCATTTGGTTGGATCATTTTAGGCTTGAATGGACTTATATGAACAAGGGTCTATAATCATTTCCCAACTTCTAGCCTAGATTTACTTAGCAGGACCAACGGGGCAAGTTCTAGATTGACACACACTATATGAACATTCAAGCTTTTCTCACACACTTGGCACATTGTTTCATTATCAGATTATTCGATTACCCAGTTCAAGTTTTAGCTTAAGTCATGAAGTCAAATCAGTTCCCTATCATGTCATATTGAGATCCAGCACATTCAACTTATCAAGCCTGAAGATCTAACACATTTCAAACTTTTTGGACATGAATCATTTTTTTCATGCTTTTTATGCCATCGTGCTTTCATTTTGTCTAACTTACTTCTACACATACATTCCTAAACATGTCGGTTCAACAGAAATTAACACAGTCCCTTGGGGAAAAGAACACAGAAAAGAAAACCCCAAGAAAGGATTATAAGTTGGGTTACTCAGATTTTACCCTATCACTCACAATCCATTTACCCCACCCCAACAAAATAAGGTGCAATTGTCGCCAATGCACAAAAATCAAAAGTAAAGCTTAGGGTGAAGCAAACCTATGACACATATGCGCCGAAGACCTCTCAAGAAGTGGGTGGATTCGGTTTCCCAGTGCCCGCTGGATCAACACTAGGAACGCCATCAGTAGCGCTCCCATCAACTATCACAGCACCCTTAGTACTTAGAAGTTCTCACACTGCCAGATGGACCAACACCTATCTCGCAGGTCCGTTGTTGTCTTATCTCCTTATCCACTAACGACACCCTCGTGGCC
The DNA here is from genome assembly GCA_036250505.1 of Solanum acaule. NCBI lineage: Eukaryota > Viridiplantae > Streptophyta > Magnoliopsida > Solanales > Solanaceae > Solanum > Solanum acaule. Next base: position 15,650 of record JAJOOR010008120.1, read on the forward strand.
TCCTCTAACTGCTGCTGCTCCTTCTTTCTCAATCGACGAGCCTCCTCATTGTCAATAGTGTGGTGGCATGGAATCGCCAAATAAGGCAGACATCACCACAGTATCAGCCTCATGTTTAGGGGCATCCTCTAGTGCAGACCCGGGAGGAGCTAGGAGGATATCAAGATCAACATGAAGGCTAGCCAACTCCGTCTGGAAGGTATCCCAATCAATAGTCGGGGTCGGCCTCTCCAAGACTCGTAACTCAAATGCATCCAGACGCTTATGATTGGCCTGAGTCTACTGGTCCATCAATTGCTCCATCCTGGCCTCAGACTGCTTAATAGAATGTTGCATCCATGGCCTAATATGCTGCAGCAGTATGGCCATCTGTGTCTCCAACTTCAAAACTTGAGCTATAGAAACGGGAGTGGACCCAGAAGAGGGAGGTGCTCGGGGCCTGGTTAGTGGCTAGAGATGGTGGAGCTGGAGCATCTGCTGACGGGGCTAGAATAATGGTTTCATTAGCCTGAATCCGCTCTACATCCGCAGTTAGGTCATCCCCCAAGGGTGGTACAAGAACATGTGGCTTTCTCTGTGGAGCAGCTAAGTTGGTGTAATCTTGAATGAGGCCAATGTCCAGAGTCTTGGTCGCAGTAAGCAACCGATCACAATGCCAAACGGGGACGGAAGCATCCCTGCAGAGCTGGAAGACGAGGCACGGGAAGGGTAGGGTGGTGGTGGCCTTGAAGGCCCTCTCATGAATCTCCGTAATCAGGATGCGGGCAAAGTCAACCTCCAAACCTGCTAAAAAGGCTGCAACCATCACGCTCGGTCCCATGTGACCACAATGTCTGCCTGAGTCGGGGATAGTCGATTTCAGACCAACAACCAAAAGAATTTCGCAGTGAAGCTTGATTGAGTTAACGATGTAATCAAATACACGACTTCCAATTCAGGTGTCACGATCGCGTGCAGTAATATAATCCAAACAAATGGGTTGGGGTCGAGTCCCAAGAGAGTGGTTGCAAGAATTAATAGAAAAGTAAAATTATGTTCTAATCAATCATAGCTATAAACATTAACGAATAAAAGCATACTAAATCAAGAAATGACATAAATGTCAATTATCAATGGGGGTTTTGCATTCAACTAAGAAACAACAATAGCGAAAATATAAAGATACGAGATAGGGAGATGAGATTCTTGGGATGTGATAGGAATATGGAATAAAATATACTATTGGGTAAATGCTATTGATAGTAAATCGCTCAATATTTGTAACTAGGCTAGACTTTAGTGGGAGTAAATTTTCTCTCGAGTAACTTACCTCGAATCAACTCGGTTTCTCTCGAACACCGAGTTGCAGTATTTAAGCACAGCCTCCGCCTTAGCCCATTCACTCTCTCGAGCTGAATGTGTGGGAGAAGGTCTAGGATTCACTCTCTCGAGTTGAACCCATGACGACCCAATAGCCACCGATTATCGATTTAGTAGTCTTAGTTTTAAAACCTCTCTCTCGAGCAAGCCAAAAACACTAAGATGAAATCGTATTTGCAACTACAATCCATTAAGTTCAAACACAACTACTAAACGAAATCACATTTAAACAGCAAATAGACTAACAATAAGCAATACCCAACAGGAAATTTAACCCATATTCACAAAATCATACCTCAAGAATTGGGGTTTTAGCTAGACATGAAAAAGAGATAGAAATCAATAACAACAAGTGTTTCCATCAAGTGGGTATGATAGAAAATGTCTTTAAACACGTCTAGGATGAAGATTCTTAGATACCCACTTCCAATTTCTTGGAGTTGAAAACCTTCAAGCTCAAGAACAATGTCTCCCCAAAAACTCTAAGAACTAAAAACTGAAAATATTCTAATTCTCAGTAATAATTCTCCACAACTTGATACTAAGCTACATAAATAAATAGGTATTTATAGTTTTCAAAAATTTGTGCTGCGAAGGACCACTCGGCGCAGTTAGTCGGGATCACCGATACACTCTGCGATCCACCCTTTGGTTTAGTTCATTGCCTTTTAGCTTTTGCCTTCAGCATCTTCGCATTTTGATTCATTAGGCCACAGGGAACTGCTTCGTGGAACTGCTCGATGACGCGCCGACTGCTGCCTTTCCCCGTAGACTTGATCTTTTCCTTCAGGACTCAGCACACTGGAACTTTGGGTGAGGTTAAGGCCATTAGGCGATCCTCATGCCTTCTTTTATTTGTTCTTTTCAACTGCCTTGTTCCTTTTTATTCCATAGTGTCCATGCTTTGTCTCTAACTCCAAATACCTGAAACTCAAGGATTTACATCAGTTTTTGAGACAAAATATGCATTTGAGGACACTAAATTCATTAAAATAAAGCCCTAAATGAGTCCAAATCGTGGACTCATCAACACCCCAACTTAAACTTTTGCTTGTCCTCAAGTAAAACTCAAGTTCGGCAGTTAAAAAAAAATATGTCTCAAACAGTGCTACACAAGACTCAATCATGAATGTACACACAAGACTCAACTTACTCATGCAAGGATCAATTGTGTACTCAAAGACTCAAGTTGTGACACACCATTTTCAAAGATTCTCAAGCTCACAATACTTGCTTCAAATGCAAGTTCAAGCTCAACTAATGTATTCAAATGCCCTCACACAAATAATGATTCCATATTCACACACAATGGTTCAATAATTTAAAGCTCCGAAATCAAATGCAACGCTCACACTCACGAAGAAGAACACAATGCATGCTTTCACCCATAGGTTTGCTCGTATTTTCCAATTGACAATTGCTTCAGCTCACTCAAGATCAAAAAGGTCTTTTCAAGGCGTGTAATGGGGTTGAGTGCAAATGTATGGTCATTTAGGCTCAATGACTTTCATCCTCATGAAATGTGGTGCTCACAACACATCATTTCCTCTTCTTTCATCATTTTCTTTAGTGCTCATAAGTCATCCCATTATTCACTTTCCATGGATTGTTCGAAAACCTCATTTCTTTTTTTATTTTCATAACTTTATTCCATGACTTTTTCTTTTTCATTCTTTTCTTTTCTCTTTGTCTTTTTTTTTTTTTTGTATGGAGGGGTTCCATTTTTCTCAACACCATGGGTTAAAGGGGACTTTTCTAGCACTTCTTGACTTGCCTTTTCTTTTCACCACACCCCCAACTTAGGCTTTTGGCCTAAGTTGGCTATTCAATCAACCACAAATCAAGAGGATTATAGGTAGTGGATTAAGAGAGGTCATGTTTTCATCAAGTTTCTTCCAAAGAAAGGTAAGGCTCAAGGGGAGTTCAAAAGAGGTTCAGACACACTCACAAGGTAGGCCACAAAAGAGGTATATGTCAAATTGGCTCACAATCTTTGAAGTTGCCTAAGATCATATCAAGAGATAGCATCACTTAGTCAATCGGACCAATGGGGAAATTTCTAGGTGTCATCATGCATGGTTCACAATAAGCTCATCACACAAGGCATCGACACCAAAGTCAAACAAGACTCCACATTTTCGCTAGTGTGCAACGTTCATCACAAGAGACTCAATTTGATCCTTGGCTAGTCACAACGAGATGCAAAGAGTTCATATATTGTCTATGTAACTTCACTTGGTCTCATCGTAGCTTCTCATTCATGTTCGTTCGATTATGAGCACTATTTGAGTCATCGATATTTATCAAAATCGAGACTCAAATTTGCTAAAGAACAGCCACATTCAAGTACATACAAGAGTGGGCGAAAAATTGGAAGGGTAAAAAATCATTTACAATTAAAGCAAAAGGAGCTACAAGCTCAAACATCCACAAAAAACAGTGTAACACAAATTTAGCACAAAGCCCAAATATATAAACAAAACATCAATCACAAAAGAAAGGTGGGCCTCTCCCCACCACAAATAAAAGTATTTGTCCTCAAATGCAAACAATTCAATAATATCCAAAATTCAAAATAATGAAAGACAAAGAGGGAGGTAAAGAGGGGATCATGTATACTCAGTTGCTCCATCTGTGTCCGGTGCATTGGTCTGGATTTGGGCATCAGTGCCCATAGTCACCGTGAAAGGAACAATAGCACCTAACTCACCAAGGGCTGCCACGGGTGTCTCTGCCAAAAATATCTGTATAGCTGAGAAAAGTCCCTGGGCCCATGAAGGAACAGAGGTGTCTCAAGGAGTAGGCCTTTTGCCCTTGCTTTTATCTCTAGATGGGTGTTCTTGCTTGCCCTTCTTTGGAAGCTTTGACCTCTCTTCATTCATTTTAAAATTCAGTGCTCTAATCTTTCGAGGTGGCACGATTTTCCTAGCAACTTTCGATCTAGCCATGTCTGCAAAGCTTTGAGGCAAAGTTAGAAAATATTCGAACAAAAGCATTAAAAATCAATTGCAGGCAGACTCGCCAAAATGGTCGGCGAGTCGCCAAATCGCTTCGGCGACCCAGGCTTCTCGCCGAAAGTTACAGAGCCAAACAACATGTATAACATGAATTTAAAGGCGTAATGGGGACATTAGGCAAACCATCGAGTGGTTCGGCGAGCTCGACCCAGCTCGCCAAACGACTCATCCTGCCTATTTTCAACCCAACTTCTCAAACTTAGCCCCGTGACCTCCGAAAACAAAATCAAAGCATGAACTATTTAAATTAAACTTAGACCCATAAAACCTCATAATGATACCCACAAAATTTACTTCAGTTTAAGCACAAACTCACGGGAGTTTCGATAACCAAAGCATTACGGGCAAGATTATTGAATTAAATCAGGTATTCAAACCTACTGATTCTGTCAAAGAGGTCCAGCACACAACAACATGATAAGATTATTGTGAATGAGTACAATTTCGATAAAAATAGCTCAAGGTTCGGAAACCAACCTTTACTACTGACTAAATTGGGATTGAATCGCTAGGCAGCAATGTAATCCAAGTTCCGAGCACAAATCGAGAACTAATACACTCAGAGAATGCAAAAATATAGGGAATAGTGTGCATGTGTGAGGTTGGAAGAATGAAAATGCATAAAAGTGAAGAGTTTGAGAATTTAAACCTTTAGCTTCAAAAACAGTCCAGTTCTTGTCCATTCAGCGACATTAGTCGTGAACGCCGATCCATTCGGCGTCACGCCAAGCAATCACTTACTTCACCGAGTTTTACAAAACCCCCAGTCAATTTGGGAGTCCAAATGGTAGTAAGAATTGGAATCGCCAACCAGGTTAGAGACTCACTAATAACTTTGTGAGCCCGCCGAGTTTTACAGACTCTCTCTCAAAGTTGTCTTTAGTCCAACGACGGTCTGAGTCGGGGTCACCGACCTTTTTGGCGATGCGCCGACTTGGACCATTTTGATCGCCAATCTCCTTCTTTCCTAACACTTCCCACTTTTCATCCTGCACAACCAACACACCATTATTTTACAAACAAACAAAAAGCAATAAAAGGGTTTTGGGTTGCCTCCCAAACAACGCCTTAGTTAACGTCATGGCACGACGCAAGTCCACATTCAAACCTCATTCTTGGGCTTAGCCATAGTATCACTAGGCAAACCCCACTGCTGTCTCAAATTGAGATGAGACGATATATGACCCATTTGGGTCTCCAACTGCTTGATCGACACTGAATAGCAGGTGACGGTCTAGCTAAGGGTAGACACATCTTCTTTCATTTCTTTTAAAATATTGTCTGACCCTTCAACTTTGTTGAGGATACGAGAGAGCATATCCTCATACCTACCACCTTCCGAATCCTTCGGCTTTTGGCGCTCATGGGGAGGCACATACATGTCCTTCTCCCTATCCTTCCAGTTAGGATTTCGATCCCTCAATTCTCTGTTACGATCCTTCCAACCATCCTCTCTAGCCCAACCTGGGTTACCACTCTGCCTAGGGTAGTTTCAACAATAACCACCGCCTTGGTTGGCTAGAAAATTTATCTCTTCATTATACAAGGCTTCAAACTTTGTTTCCTTAGGATTTACACACCCGACCCCCACGACATTGACACCACGGGCACCAGCCCCCATGACATTTTTAGATAAAATGTCAAGTTGCATCATGATCTTGGCCATGTTTTGGTCTCTCTTATGGTCTTTCTCCATCTGCTCCTTAGTTATCTTGAATGTGAGAGGGGATACCTGGTCTTCACGGGTGTACCACCCCCATGCCATCTAAAAGTTGAGCAGTTATCGCATAAGGTTATTGTATCAAACCTCCCGGAGAGAGTTGGTCCGCAACACTTATTTACCGAATCCAGACTCCGATAAAAATACTGGAGCAACATGTTATCAGGCAAGCCATGGGTTGGGCATTAAAGCACCAACCTTTTGAACCACAGCCAAGTTTTGTGTATAGTCTCCCCTTCTAGACGCTTAAAGCTTTGAATGCTATCCTAAAGAGTCATCATCTTCGAAGGAGGGAAAAATCGCACTTGAAATGTGGTTACCAAATCCTCCCACGAAGTGATGGATTCACATGGCAACTCAGCCAGCCACTTGCACGCCTCTCCCATCAACGAGAACGGGAATAACCTCAATCGGACCGACTCTTGGGAGATGTTCTTGAAAGAGAACGGTCCGCACACATCCACAAAGTTTCTAAGATGCTCATGAGGGTCCTCATGAGCCAAACCACTGAAAAGACCATTTAGTTGCAAGAGTTGCAACATGGTACTCGGGATGTGAATTACTGCATTCCCTTCGGCCAGAGGTAAGAAAATGGCACCAATACCTCCCATGAGATGAGGGTCAGTAGCATGAGGCTTATGGACATCATTGAGGTTTCCGATGTTGTCTTGATGGCCTACTTGGCTGCCATTGTTGTCGTTTACGCTCATACTTCCTGTTTCCAACACAATCAAGCAAAACAAAACCAAAAATTAAGTAAGTAGAACTATAACTAAGAAGAGCAAAAATCCTACTAAACTAAAAAATTTCAACTAACACCACTCCCCGGCAGCGACGCCATTTTGATTGATTTAACAACGTAATCAAAGACACGGCTTCCAATTCATGTGTCAATGATCGCGTGCAGTAAAATAACCCAACCAAATGGGTTAGGGTCGAGTCCCAAGGGAGTGGTTGCAAGAATTAATAGGAAAGTAAAATTATGTTCTAATCAATCATAGCTATAAACTTTAACAAATAAAAGCATACTAATAAAGAAGTGACACAAATGTCAATTATCAATGGGGGTTTTGAATTCAACTAAGAAACAACAATAATGAAAATATAAAGTTACAAGATAGGGAGACGGGATTCTTGGGATGTGATAGGAATATGGAATAAAATATACTATAGGGTAAATGTTATTGATAGTAAACCGCTGAATATTTGTAACTATGATAGATTTTAGTGGGGGTAAATTCTCTCTCGAGTAACTTACCCTGAATCAACTCGATTTCTCTTAACACCGAGTTTCAACATTTAAGCAAAGCCTCCTCCACCTTAACCCATTCACTCTCTCGAGTTGAATGTGTGGGAGAAGGTCTAGGATTCACTCTCTCGAGTTGAACCCATGACGACTCAATAACCACCGGCTATTGATTTAGTAGTCTTAGTTTTAAAACCTCTCTCTCGAGCAAGCCAAAAACACTAAGATGAAATCGTATTTGCAACTACAATTCCATTAAGTTCAAACACAACTACTAAACAAAATCATATTTAAACAACAAATAGACTAACAATAAGCAATACCCAATAGGAAATTTAACCTATATTCACAAAATCACACCCCAAGAATTGGGGTTTTAGCTAGACATGAAAAAGAGATAGAAATCAATACCAACAAGTGTTTCTATCAAGTGGCTACGATAGAAAATATCTTTAAACACGTCTAAGATAAAGATTCTTGGATACCCACTTCCAGTTTCTTAGATTTGAAAACCTTCAAAACCTTCAAGCTCAAGAACAATGTCTCCCCAAAAACTCTAAGAACTAAAAACTGAAAATATTCTAAGTCTCAGTAATAATTCTCCACAACTTGATACTAAGCTACATAAATAAATAGGTATTTATAGTTTTCAAAAATTTGTGCTGCGAAGGACCACTCGACGCAATTAGTCGGGATCACCGATACACTCAGCGATCTGCCCTTTGGTCTGGTTCATCGCCTTTTAGCTTTTGCCTTTAACATCTTCGCATTTTGATTCTTTAGGCGACAGGGAACTGCTTCGCGAAACTACTTGGCGATGCGCCGACTTCTTCCTTTCCTCACAGACTTGATCTTTTCCTTCAAGGCTCAGCACACTGAAACTTTGGGCGAGGTTAAGGTCATTCGGCGACTTGCCTAATGCATTAGGTGATCCTTAGGCCTTCTTTTCTCTGTTCTTTTCAGCTGCCTTATTCTTTTTCGCTCCATAGTGTCCATGTTTTGTCTCTAACTCCAAATACCTGAAACTCAAGGATTTACATCAGTTTTTGAGACAAAATATGCATTTGAGGACACTAAATTCATTAAAATAAAGCCCTAAATGAGTCCAAATCATGGACTCATCAAAGCTCATTGTAGCTTTCTTGATACCCAGGCTAGGAGTCTAAACCCACTCAGCAGACTCCACATCAATAGCAATGTAACAGGAAAACCACCTCAAAAGAGACTCCATCTGATTGGCATTCTGGTGAAACTCCCCACTCTGTACGATGCCCATCTTATAGTCGTACTCAACCATATTAATCGACAAAGTGTTGGCTAGGCCATAGATGAAACGTCGGATCATGGCCTCAAAGATGTCAACTATGAAACCTCATACTAGTGTCGCCTCAAGTGGAGACTGAGCTGCGGACTTGGCCCGTTTGCTGATGGAATTCCTGATAGTGGCAGCATATGAGGCATAAAAATCTCGGACTATCTCCTCGATGTATGTCCCTGGGCTACGTTCCATCCACTTACATTCGTGCCGTCGGAAGAGCTCCTCGATGACTGGTGTGGTGTGGAGGCTACCTGTGAGAACCCAACGCTCCTCAGTGACTAGTTTGGCTATCTTGTCGTGCTCATTCAGTATGTGAGCATCGATGTATATCTGGTATTGGCCCTCCACGCACCATATGTTTGGCTCCGTAGTAATCGATGCAGGCTCAAAATTGGGGGGCACTAGAATATCTCCCGTTCTATGATCCTCGGAGGAAAAGGCGATGCTTCCGCTAGGGTTGGAGCCAAAATGCGACTCTGAGCCAGCTTGTGATTCGATCGGTGTGGCCCCTCCTCGGATTAGGGGTAGTGACCTCATCAGAGCTCACCTGCTGGGCTCTATGCTGAGTAGTGTAGGGAGCAGTAGGGGAGGTCTTAGTGGCTAGAGGAATGTACTCCTTATCATCATCATCAATCAGGCGTCGAGAAGGAGCTACGGATTTGGAGTTTCCCTTTGCGGCGTAGGTGGGAGCTTGCTTAGGATCCATGGTACCTGTGTAAGCTTAGTTAGTACCAAAACAAGGCAATAAAATACATGGAAGAATTTTAGAACAAGAAATGGACCCAAACAAAAATTAAAAAAATTCTAGACAGTAGTTGATCTGTCGACCCACGGTGGGCACCTACGGTTCGTCGATGGATAGACGGTCTGTGGGCCCCCTCTGTAGGTCAGAGTACTCAAAATTTGGTCTTTAATGTGGGAACCATGGAATTGTAGAACGGTTTGACAATGGAACGACAGACCGTAGTCCACACCGCGGTTCTACACTTGGTCAAAAATTTGTGTGCAGGTGACCCACGAACCTCAACCTACGGTCCGTGGGTTGGAGTCGTGGGTCATTTCTGTGCTAGGTTTTAGAACTTAAATCCCACTTCATGCCTTTTTTTTCAACAATTACACAAACAAACTAGGATTACACATGCATTTCAACATGTAATTTGGTAGCTAATCATCCTTAGGGTTTCGTTGATGCAAATTTCCCTATTTTAACAAATCGAAACATACTAACCCTTAGTCAAAACTTCCAATTTGGCCTATTACTTTATTTAGTTGGTTATAATTTACAACACTCTCACATAACGTCATTCCAAGGGTGTTTCTAACTAGGGCTGGGCATAAACACCAAAAAACCAAAATATCGAACTGAACCAAAGAATTTCGGTATTTCAATTTTCGATTCAGTATGTTGTATGAGTTTTTATATTTTTGGTATTTCGATTCGGTTTTTGGTATGTAATTTTTGTATTATTCAGTATTTCAGTTTATCAAAATATATTATATTAAATAATAAATATTATAATTTAAATTTAAAAGCAAAATTAAATTAGGTCAAAAGATTGCACAAGACTCAAGACCTTTTGTGAGTCTTTTCAAACTTTTCCACTTTTCTATGTTTCTTTACATTGTACACTTTACTATTTACTCTCTTTTCTACTTTTGAGTTTAGACTCAAGCGACAAGCAGCAGGCATTAGGCAGCCAGGCACAACAACAACCTTTTCCCACTTTGGCACAGTTCCATTTTCGGCGATCGGCGTTGAGCAGCAGTAGCTGCCACTCGCCATTTCCAGTCGACCAGCAGCACGCTATAATGACATGCCAACACTCTTCTTACTTGGAGACACATTATAATGATATGCCAACACGTCTTTAATAAAATCTTAGGTTTATATTTGAATAATTGACATAATATTAAGATTCTCTATTTTTTATTTTTATTCTTATTTTTAAATTAAACAAAAAAAAAGTAAATTTATATTAATGTTCCTTGTTTTTGAAAGAAAAAAAGGAACAATGAGTCAATGACGGATTGACGTTAGTGCAAGTCTGCAAGATTGGTGTCATGGTGTGGAACTTGGAAGATTCATACAATAATTTAAAAAACAAAGTAAAATACTAAAATAAGCAAAAAGAAATAAATATAAACAAAATTTTAAAAACCCACTAAGCAGGCCCATAAAAAAACCGAACTAACAAAAACTGAACAAAAATAACATAAAGCAAACCGAACCAAAATTCGGTTCGGTGTTCAGTTAACATGATACAAGAACCGAAAACCAAAAAAACCAAAAAAAAAAACCGAAACCGAACCGAAATACCGAATGCCCAGCCCTATTTCTAACTACAATTTAACATTCAAACACATGCATTACAACCCAAGGTCAAGTTCATTGTTGTGATTTCAATATGAAACTATGAAATGAACAAAGTTAGGGGGAAATTAACTTACCTTACAAGTAATCAACAATGGTGAGTGTGTGATAGACTGTAAAAACTCTTAAACAAACATGGACACCGAACCCGGATCGTGAATTCGCTTTGGGAGAGGATGGGAATGATTAGGGTGAGAAAATGAGATATGGGAGAGGAGAGGGGGTTATGGGATGTGGCAGTGATGAAAATGAGTGTTTGGGGTTAATTATGGGGGATTATGAGGTAAATGATCGGTTGTGATGGTTGGGGAGAAAATATGGTAGGGGGAATGTTTTAAAAATAAAGGGTTTTAATAAAAAAAAAAGGGTCTGGGTTGGGTCAGTAGAAACCCTAGGTTGGACCCATGAGATCCCCATTGACGGGGTCCGTAAACCACTGCACAGTTGTTTTATACAAATGTTGCCTTTTGTCCCTACACACGTAGCAACCATTATGAATTTCTTTTTTTTACATTTTCTGGACACTTTTTAGACACGAAACCTATTCTATATCTAGCCAACACTAATACACAAATAAAACACCTATCTAAAGAGCTACAAAAATCAAAAAAAAAAAGAGAAGAAAACTCCTATATCAAAAAGAAAAACCAACGACAGTGCGTAGATCACTCCATGGGTGGCTCCTTCTGCATAATTTCAGCTATCATCTCCATTAACTGCATTCCAAGCTTATTTCCTGCAAACATAATACAAAACACATTATTTCTAATAGAATATAGCCCTAAACAGACATAACTTCTAAATGAAATGCATCAAAAATACCGTAAACTCACGGTATATCAAACTACTTAGGGTTTCATGTGATCTTCATGTGTATTAATTGATGTTGATTTGATTGTTCACTTTATATCTTCTTATGCGTGTCTTAATTAAACTACACGATTTCCCATTGATTTCTATAAGACCCATGCATTTTTCATGATTTTGACTATGATTTTATGAAGATATGAGTTTATGAAGTAAACTATGGATTTGTGGATGATGATTTATGAAAGTTTATGAATGATTTTTGAAAAGATGTTATATAATCTAATGGTTGCTTTCAAGATAAGCATAAATGAAACTGTGAAGGGTTTTCTCATATTAAGAAATCGTGAATGGTGAAATGTTTTCTCACACATGGTTTTAGGAGTTACTCTTTAATGATTTAAGCTTGGATTGGTAGCTAAATTGTGTTTTTCCATGTACGATTATTATGTTTATGAAATTGACTATTCCGTTGGGATTTAACTTAGCAATGAGAGAACTTTGGGGTGAAGCTCAAATAGGATAGTCTCTAGTAGTAACCTCTAAATCCAAACTACGTGCCCCCTTAGGATTGTCTTAAATAACATTGCTAGTGGATCCACAAAAAGCATATGATATGATACGAAATCCTACCTAGGCAAGTAAACTCTCCCTTCTTGCTGTGGGAGTTACATTGGATTCCATGTTATATCTCACATGGTCTATTGTCAGTTAAAGCTTTCATATGATTCTAAGATACATTGACTATGTTCATATTTTACGATTCTTCTTGAAAGGTTTTACTATGTTTAGCTTGGTCATGCATATCTCCTATTATGTCCTTTTATGATCATATTTCTGTGTTTATGCATACTCCTCACACTTAGTACATACCATGTACTAATGCATACTTTTGCCTACATTGTCTAATAATGTAGGGTGTGACACTTTCTCTCATCCCGCTTGTGGCTAGATTCAGATTTTCTGCATTTGAAGATTTTTTGAGTCCTCATGTTCCAAGGACTGTCACATTTACTTACTTTTCATATGTTTTAGTTTCAAACATTGCACATGGTGTACGGGTTACATCCTGACCACTTTTTTTATGTATCAATTGGCTTGTCGAGACTATGTTAGACTTCCACTTCTATGTCAAACTCTTAAATAATATGATACTTTATAGTTTTTTCTATTATTTTGTGTTGGATGTATGTCAAGTGTCTTGTTTAGGGCCTCTTTGGGTCTTATATGTCATGTCACATCTAGGGTATACTTTGGGTCGTGATAAACTTGGTATTCAGACACAAGGTTTGGAATGATCCTAGGAAGTCTTACAAGCCATGTCGAGTAGAGTCTTGTTCATGAGTGTGACGCGCACCATATTTAAAAATATGAGGCTATAAAACGTTAAGGAAACTTCACTTCTTTCACTACTCTAAACTCGTGCCATAAAGTTTATCTATAAACAAGGTCATTTTCTTAATTCTTGTCTGATGTTTTTCAAGATATGGCCCCCTCAAAGAGCTTATGTGAGAAGGAACGTGGCTAATAATATGGAGACCGAGGTTTCCAAGCCTCGGTTGACCTTTTGGCCCAGCAAGTGACTCCTGCCGTATTTCGAGCCATTTTTCAAGTGTTGGCTCAAGCTATGACAACCCAAGCAAATAGAGAAGTCATTGCTCCCATGAACTCAAATATGGGTACGGCGACAACAAGGATAAGGGAATTCACTAGGATAAATCCTTTTGAGTTCCACGGTTCCAAGGTTCATGAGGATCCTTAAGAATTCATTGATAAGGTCTATAAGATAGTGGGAATTACGGGAGTGTCAATGGTGGAAAAAGCAGAATTGACCGCTTACCAACTCAAAGGTGTTGCTCAAATTTGGTTCAACCAATGAAAGGAATATAGGGTGGTTGATACAAATCATCTTTATTGGGACAAATCTAAAGGGGCTTCTCTTGATCGATTCTTTCCTCTTGAGATGAGAGAAGCAAAGGTACTTGAATTCATTAATCTTTGTCAAGGAAATATGAGTGTGGATAAATATGCATTGAAGTTCACTTAATTGGATAAGTATGCTCAGATAATGGTTATCGATTCTAGGGAAAAAATGAGTAAGTTTGTGTCGGGTGTTTTCGATTTAGTTATCAAAGAATGCCGAAACGCCATGTTGATTAAGGAGAAGGATATCTCTCGTTTCATGATACATGCCCAAAAAATTGAAGAGGAAAATTCAAAGGAAAGGGAAAGAGAGTACAAGAGGACAAGGATTGGTAATGGTGACTTTTCTCATTTGAGGTCCGGTGGACATGGACGTCCTCAATTTTGGCAAAAGATTTCCTGTCAAGGTTCTAACAATGCTCCAACATCTAATTTTAATAAATATAGGGTGAATAACCCTAAGCCTCAAGGTGGAGCTAATGGATCTTTTGTTCCCATTTGCCAAAGGTTTGGTAAGAGTCACTTAGGAAAATATATTTAGTCGGTATGGATGGTTGCTTTGGTTGTGTAAAATGTGGTCACAAATTGAAGGATTGTCCGTTGCAAGCTAGCAAGATAAGGATGACATACAAGCTCTGCCTAGTGGTTCTGATTTGGGTGCTCCTCGTCGAAATAGATTTTATGCTCTTCAGACCCAATTTGATCATGAAGGTTCTCTGGATGTGCTGACTGGTATGTTGCAAGTATTTCATTTTAGTGTGTATTTTTTTCTTGATTCGGGTGCTATGTTATCATTTGTTACCCCTTATTTGTCCATGAGATTTTATGTTGGTCCCCAAATCTTTTCTAATCCCTTTCATGTCTCTACTCCTATTGGTGATTCTGTTATTGTTAAAAGATTTTATATAAATTTCTTTATTTTTATTTCTTATAGTCACTCATGTTGATCTTGTAGAGCTTGATATGTTATATTTTGTTATTATTCTTGGGATGGATTGATTTCATGCATGTTATGCTTCCATAGATTGTAGGACTCGATTGGTCATATTAAAGGTTCCGAACGAACCTATTATGTCAAGGGAAGGGGAAAATTATGTTCTTAAGGGTCAATTTATAGCTTGCCTAAAATCTAAGAAAATGATTTCTAAGGGTTACATTTATCATCTTGTTAAGGTTAAAGATACAGATTCTGAAACCCCCTACTCTTGAGTCAGTTCCTATTGTAAATGAGTTTCTAGAATTATTTCCCAATGATCTTCCATGTATTTCTCCAAAAGGGAAATATACTTTGGTATTGACCTTCTCCAAGATATGCAACCTATTTTTGTTCTTCATTATCGTATGGCCCGAGCAGAACTTAAGGATTTAAAGGATCAATTGAAGGATTTGTTAGATAAGGGTTTCATAAGACTGGATATCTTTGTTTGTAAGAAAGATGGTTCTCTCCAAATGTGCATTGACTATCGGCAATTAAATAAGGTTACCATAAAAAAAAATAAGTATCATATTCCAAGGATTGATGATTTGTTTGACCAACTCCAAGAAATGAGTTACTTCTCTAAGATTGACCTTCAATCAGATTATCACCAATTGAGGGTGAATGAGTATGACATTCTAAAGACAGATTTTGAACTCGATATGGTCACTATGAGTTCTTCGTAATGTCTTTTGGTTTGACTAAAGCCCCGACGACGTTCAGGGATTTGATGAATAGGGTCTTCAAGAAATATCTTGTTATGTTTGTGATTGTATTTATTGATGACATCTTGAATTACTCACAGAGTGAGGATGAGCATGTTGAGCATTTAAGGATTGTATTGCAAGTTCTCAAGGATTCTAAATTATATGTTAATTTTAGCAGGTGTCAATTTTAGTTGAGGTCTATGGTTTTCCTTGGCCATATTGTCTCCGGTGAAGGTATTTAAATCGATCCTAAGAAGACTGAGGTAATTAAGAATTAACCTACACCTTTGTCTGCTTCAGATATATGGAGTTTCTTGGGTTTAACTGGTTATTATAGTAGGTTTATGAAATGATTTTCCTCTATTTCTTCACCTTTGACGATGTTGACTCAAAGGAATGTGAAATTTCTATGGTTGTAAGCTTGTGAGAAGAGTTTCCAATAGTTGAAGGGTAAACTCACTTCAGCCCCTATTTTGATGTTACCGAAATGATCGAATGGTTTTGTGGTTTATTGTAATGTTTCTCAGATTATTCTTAGTTGTGTTTTGATGCAACATGGGAAAGTCATCGCTTATGCTTCAAGGCAATTGAAGGTGCATGAAATGAATTATCTGGCTTATGATTTGGAGTTAGTGATGGTAGTGTTTGCTCTAAATATTTGGAGACATTACTTATATGTTGTTCAGGTAGATGTGTTTACCGACCACAAAAGCTTGAGTTAAGTGTTCACTCAAAGGGATTTGAATATTCACCAAAAGAGATGGATTGAGTTATTGAAGGATTACGACATCAGTGTCCTTTATCATCCCGGTAAAGCAAATGTGGTGGCGGATTCTTTTAGTTAACTATCGGTAAGAAGTGTTGCTCATGTTCAAGATGGTAAGAAGGAGTTAGTTTGTGATATTCATAGATAGACCCGATTAGGTGTTCGTTTGGTCGATCTAGTGAAACTGGTCTGACTGTTCAAAATGGTTCGGAATCATCTTTTGTATCGGATGTAAAGGTTAAGTAAGATTTTGGTCATATATTACTTTATTTAAAGAAGTTGATTTCAGAAAAAGCCATTGAGGCTTTCTCTTGAGAAGGAGATGGTGTACTTCAATACCAAGGTCGATTGTGTATTTAGAATGTTGATGAGTTGACAAATCAAATTTTGACAAAAGCTCACAGTTCTCAGTATTCTATTCACTCGAGAGCCACTAAGATGTACCGTGATTTGCAGAAGGTTTAATTGTGAAATGGGATGAAGAAGGATATTGCGGACTTTGTGGCTAAATGTCTGAATTGTCAACAAGTAAAAGTTGAGCATCCGAAACCGAGTGTTTTAGTTCAAGATATTTGTATTCCTACATGGAAGTGAGAAGATTTGAATATTGACTTCAGTACGAGTTTACCTCGTACTCGTCATCAACTTGATTCAATTTAGGTTATTATGGGCCATTTGATGAAATTGACTCACTTTTTTTCCATTATGACTTCATTCGCGGTAGAAGAATACGCCAACCTTTATATTAAGGAAATGGTAAGGTTTCATGTGGTGCATTTTTCCATTATCTCCGATCATGGTACTCCGCTTACATCTCAGTTTCGACGATCGTTTAGAAGGGATTTGGTACTCAAGTGAAGCTTAGCACGGTTTTAATCCTTAGACCGATGAATAAGTCGAATTTACTATTCAGAATTTGAAAGATATATTGAGAGCTTGTGTGATTGACTTTGAAGATAATTGAGATGATCATTTGCCTTCGATTACGTTTGCTTAGAATGATAGTTATCACTCTAGAATTGGAATGACTCCATTTGAGTCCATCTATGGTATGAGGTGTAGGTCTCCTATTAGTTGGTTTTAAGTTGGTGAGGTCACTTTGATAGGACCCGAGTTGGTGTATGAGACCATTGAAAAGGTTCGACTTATTTTTTAAAGATGTAAAACGGCTCAAAGTTGAAAAAAGTCTTATGCTGATGTTAGAAGAAGAGATCTTGATTTTGATGTTGATGACTGGGTTTATTTGAAAATCTCACCCATGAAGGGTGTGATGAGGTTTGTAAAGAAAGGAAAGCTTAGTCTCTGATATGTGGGCCCATATCAGATTTTGAGGCGTATTGGCAAGATTGCTTATGAACCAAAGTTACCTAGTGATTTAGTATCGATGCATCCAGTATTCTATGTCTCATTGTTGAAAAAATGTGTTGGAGATCTGACGACCATTGTGTCTTTGGAAAGTTTGGGAGTTAAAGAAAGTCTTTCTTATGAAAAGGTTCTAGTTGAAAGTTTAGAGCAACAAGTTCAAAATTTGAGAAATAAAGAAGTTGCTTCTGCGAAAGTATTTTGGAGGAAACAATTAGTTGAGGTTGCTACATGGGGGCCGAAGTCGATATAATGTCCAAGTATCCTCATTTATTTCCCTTTGCTGCTCCTATTCTAGCTTGAGGTATTATTCCTCACGGTTCATTTTTTTTCAAATTCATGAGATTTAGTTATTCTCAAGTTTTCGTATGTATGCTTATTCATTAAAGAAAAAAAACTTGATTTTGATGTTCTGATTGAGCTTGGAGTGATTCACATGCTTATGTGCATTATGATGAAGTTTGCATTCATATTGAATTGTTAGTTTTCCTCCTGCTCTATTCATGTTAGCTTGAGTCTCATTAGAGGATGAATATTCCCAAAGGGGAGATATTGTAACACCTCGGAAGTTTAAAAAGTCAATTGGGAGTTGGAATGAGAAAAACCAGTGGGAAATCTGTGAAAAGTGGACATATAAGGATGGGTTCAATAAAGATGAAAGGGTCCACGATTCGTGAACCCAACGTCGAACCCGAACCTTATGAAAAATATCCTAAGGCAATGTTCTACAACCAAGTTCAAGGAAGGTGAAAAGGTTCACAATCGGTAAACCCATACTTAAATACGAGCCTTGTGAAAAATATTCTAAGGCATGGGTCTAAGGAAGGGTTCAAGGACAGTGAAAGGGTCCACGGTCAGTGGACCCATCCTTGAACCTGAGCCTTGGAAAATTTTAAGAACGGTGGAAGGGTCCACAATTTGTGAACCCATCATTGAACCCGAGCTTTGTAAAAATATTCTAAGGCAAGGGTCTAAGGAAGGGTTCAAGGAAGGTGGAAGGGTCCATAGTCGGTGAAACCATCCTTGAACCCGAGCCTTGTGAAAATTATTTTAATGCAATGATTTACAGACAGGTTCATGACTAGTAGAAGGGTCCATAAACGGGTCTTCTATCCATGGAGATTGACTTGAAAAATCCAGACGCCCCTCTAGTTCACGATAGGCTTCACGGATGGTGAAGCAATTAACAATTCGTGAAAGGCTTCCATAGAGGGTGTTTCGACAGTTTTTAAGTCAAGGCTATTTGGGTCTTTTCCTATGAATTTAATACTTAAACTTTTTTCAGTTTGACCATAATTATAATCCATGTATAAGATTTCTAAGTCCTAAAATTATCGATTCTAAAGTCATTAGGATCCAAAATCCCAACCAAATTCATCCTCCTCAATTCTCTCTCAAGTTAAGGAAGAAGAAGCTAGGTTTCAATTCACCATTTCTTTTGGGCTTTGATTATTAAGGTATGTGGGATTTCACCATTGTATTTCATTCATCCAATGGGTCCCAAAGGATTTCTAAGTTTCCAATTTAATTTCTCCTAAATTGCTTAGGGTTTCATGTGATCTTCATAGGTCTTAATTGATGTTGATTTAATAGTTCAATTTAAATCTTCATATGCATATCTTGATTAAACTACATGATTTCCTATTGATTTATATAATACTCATACATTATTCATGATTTTGACTATGAATTTAAGAACATTTGAGTTTATGAAGAAAGTTATTGATTTGTGAATGATGATCTATGAAATTTTATGCATGATTTATGAAAAGATATTTTATGATCTAAAGTTTGCTTTCAAGATAAGCGTCAATGAAATTGTGAAAAGTTTCTCGAATTAAGAAATCGTGAATGGTAAAAGGTTTTCTCACACATGATTTAAGGAGATACTCTATAATGATTTAAGTTTGGATTAGTAACAAAATTATGGTTTTCCATGTATGATAATTATGTTTATGAAATTGATTATTATTTGGAATTTAACTTAGCACCGAGAGAACTGTGAGGTGGAGGCTCACATAGGATCGTCTCTAGTAGCAACATCTAGTTCTAAAATACGTGCCCCCGTAGGATTATATTAAATGACCTAGCTAGTAGATCAACAAATAGCATATGATATGATATGAGATCCTGCCTTGGAAAGTAGACTCTTCCTGAGGAGCTTGCACAATAGGTGCATTAGGACCTCTGGTCCAACTGGTACTGGCGGAACCTGGGATTCACATTTCTTCTAGCAGGATGTTCTCTAAGATTTCTTCATGGAGGCATGATAAAAAAAAATACATGTTAGCATGAATTAGAAGAAACTTTTAGTGAGTCAAACTTTATCGCATGAACGAAAGTATGAAAAAATGAAATAATTCATGATGTCTTGTAGTCTCCCTATCATTGATGTGATGCGCTCCACACCGATAAGAAGGATTCTACTAAACACAACTTCATAGACAGCCTATGACACTTAAACTTTGTGATCTTATACCAAGTTTGTCACGCCTCGGGCCTACACCCCGGATGTGGCCAACACTTGAGAACTATTATGGATCCCCAAGTGAACCCTTCACCTGAGTGACTACTTAGAGGAAATCTTATTTAAGCTTTTTTAGTTTTAAATAACTGAAGGAAAAATATTTAAGTCAAATATTGTTTGAATTGTCTAAGAATATTGAATATTAACCGCACTAGTTTAGCAAAATATCTTAAAATAAATATCGAGAGACTCTCTAACATTTTCTATCTACGAAGCCTCTAATGCCCGACATAGGCATTGGGACAGAACCACGACAACCTTAAATAAAACTACTAAAGCAAATAGATGACTAGAGTCCTTTGAAAGTAAAGGGGCCTCACCAAAATCTGGTAATAAGATTGGTGATATCAACGATACGCTTGTTGATAGAACCTGAACACCAGTATATGCATCATAAGGTGATGCAAGTCGAATGTATTAAGTATATGAATGTACAAGTATGTAATACAGCTAACTGCAACAATAACTTAGCAGAAAAGGGTTGATAACAACTCAACTGAATGCAAAGCAAGTAATGAAGTAAAGATCATTTAAGCCTCACATTAAATTAAATAGTATAAACCATTAAACTCAAAATATATGTATAATAAAATACTCTTTACTTTGATGTTGGGAGTTTCTCTATCTAATAACCCTTACTATGATGATACAACGTCATACCCACGTTACATGAATCACCATATACCTTGCTAGAGTATAGAATACAATTGAACTAATGGATCCACTAAAAGGCCTTCTTGAGGCAGTGAGGAGTCATATGAATGTTGATACGATCCTATCCTATGTTGGCTACATACTTTATGGGATTTGAGTTGTTTGAACTCTTACCCCATATATGTGCTCATGACTACTCCCAAAATAATATACTTATGATATGTTCATAGTTTGGTAAACTATATATCTGCCTAATAAAGGGTGAGACCAAACTCAAATGTGTGACTCATAGTTCAAATCTATCAAAAATATATTTTTCAAAGTCATGTATATAACATAAATCATAAGAAAGTCTTATAACTTGCATGGCTCATAAATATTTGAAATATTTTTCTTAATAGCATAAAGACTCTAAAATTATGCTTTGAAATATAAATTTCATGAAATCATAACAATTTCATGTCAATAACTCACAAGAACAACAAAGTAAAACCTTACTAAGTATAAAAGGAAACATATGTCAAGAATCTCTAATCGTGGAAAATTAATTTAAGAAATTGTGCAATTCGGGTCATAACTATGGATGAATTATAAAGTGGGTTTGATAACCCTAACTATGGAATTTAGTTCATGAACATTGATAAATCTTGGACATGAGGATGAAAGGAATTCCTAATTGAAATCTTACCTACCTTAATCCCTCCAATTACCGAAGAAAAGTATGATCTTGGAAGAAGAAGAACCACAAAACCTTTCTTGAACCTTGGAGATGAGTTCTTGAGGAGCTTTCTTGAAAACCTAAGAACTTCATCAGTAGGAGATATTAATTCGTGATAAGATGAAATTTTGTTGAAGTTCTATGGTCAAATCTTACCTTGGATGATGGATGAACCTTGGAGAAAGTTAGTTTCATGAGAACTTTTCTTTCTAGATAAATTTATGAACTAAGGAGGTGAACTACGTCTTTGAAGGCTCATTAAAAGCCTTAAACATGTGCTCACCCGTGGGGAAAATGCCTCAGGTGCACAGCCAACCACGCATAAAAGCATTAGCTGCTACCACGGTGCACTAGCGCGTGGAAATTGCCTCGGTTGCGAGGTAAAATAGTGTCCAGTAAAATAGGCATAACTTTCTACTTCGAACTACAATTGATGACAACTTTGTGATGTTGGAAATAAGACTCATAACCTTTAATTTAATAGGTTAAGATTCACATAGTTCTTTATATACGGAAAGATATGGTAATTTGAATCCTTGCATGAATTAATGTGAAAAACTTTGCCGGTAGAAAGATTTTGAACTTGACTTAGTGTTACAGGTCCCTTATGACCTTAAATCACTTCTGATACCCTTGCTACACTTGTTAAAGGACTTTAAAATACATGAGCAAGTAGTATATCACTCCCGTTTAAGCTCATATACTTAAGACAAACGATTCAGATCCTAAGAGTAAAGTTATGAGGTCATCAATTATTCTTCCACCATGTCATACGTATGCATAAAAGACAGATCTGATCTATTCGCTACAGGTGTACACGATGGATGAAAAAATAAGTTACGAGTGATTCATATTCTAAGAGTAGAGTTGCGAGGTCATCAACTATTCTTCCACCATGTCACACGTGTGTATGCATAATTGACGGATTTATTCGTTACAGGTGTACGCGATGGATGAAAAAATAATTTCGAGGGGGGGGGGGGAGAGATTTGAAACATGTGATAGTTTAGGTGTTCATTACATAAAAAGCTTTAAGTTCAAGGGAGTCCTACATATTTATGTAGTTTCTTGTTCTCGTCAGTCAAAGTATTCGAGACCATTATAATATTTTTGACTCTTTTAATAAATGCATTCACACTTGAATGATCAATTTTCTTTGGCTAATTAATATCCAGTCCCACTTTTTTTAATTATTATTCATGGTAAATTAATGTAGTTCAGTATATGTTAAGATTATTGTTGATGGAATTAATTGACTAAATCATTTAATATGACATGAGGTAGCTAGTCCTTGCTATATATTATATTATTTTATGGCATTGAACTATTATTTTCTTGCAGAATCAAGGTGAATGCATGGAGAAATCATCAATTTGAGTAGAGAATCACACGTTGAGTGTTGTAAATTTGTTGTTCAGTAAAGTTCTAAATAATGGTTTTCCAAATCATGGCGGACCTACAGTAAAGTTTGGTGAAATATCTTATGAGGACAATAGTTGAGGATTGAAAATTCTCTTTTACGAGAAGAGGTTTTTTAAAAAAAATTAATTTTTAATGGTCTGAAGACCCTTTTATTGATTTAAGAGGTCCAAACAAAATACAATGGCCCAAAGGCCCAAATTAAAGCATCTAGGTTTCCTAATGTAGTGATGTATCTATCTTTTTCAGGTAACTACTCAGTGCTCTATCTTCTCCGCCTCTTTCTTCCAGAAATGTCATTGTGTTGTTTGAGAAACACCCAACTGTTCTAACCCCTTTTTTGGGTTATCTTCAAGCTCAAGCCTATGTTGCAATGGTGAAAGCTTTTTCTATCATCTTCACTGCTACCTGGTATCTCAATTCCCTTTTTTGTTGTTCATTTGTTTTCCCCTAAATTTTGTTGTTGGTGTGTAAGTTGTTGGGGTTTAATCTCAAGGTACTAAAGAACAAGTGTTGGAGTTGTGCATGATTGTTTGGTGAGTCACTTCTCCCTCCTTTCTGATCTTTTCATTCTTTCTTCACTTGACAATTGATTTTCTTACTATACTTGCATTTCCAAAGAAAGATGAGGTGGTAGTTCCCTCTCTCAACTCTTGAGCTTCTATAGGAGCATTATAACCAATTTCCGATTTAATTTTTTTGTGAAGTTTTTTTTATAGCTAGTGCTAGTCTTTCTCTTATTGCAGCTATTATGTCTTCTTCCGGGAATGCTCTTATCACTTTATTGTTGTGTGTTCTAACTTCTAACATCCTGGTATAAGTAGGCTCTATGAATATCTTATGTGGCCATGATGTAAATGTCTTCTTTAATGGTACTTTTGATGCTTGCAATGCTGAATTTCCTGGTATAACTAATTAAAAGGGAAAAGTAGTTAATTCATTACATTTATGTGTTTTGTCACAAGTTGGATTCAAGTTATATATGCTACATTTTTGTAACGACTCGGAAAATGATAGAGTGAAACTAGAGCCTCACATGTGAGTTTGGAGTCGAGAACTTAATGAAATGATTATATTTGAATTTGACC
>JAJOOR010008121.1:0-60746 GCA_036250505.1 Solanum acaule
TTTATTTACCTTTTCTTTTCACCACCACCCCCCCCCCCCCCCTAACTTAGGATTTTGGCCTAAGTTAGCTATTCAAACTAACCACAACTTCATGAGGATTATGGGTAATGGATAAAGAAAGGTTATGATTTCATCAAGTTTCTTCCAAAGAAAGGTAAGGCTCAAGGGGTGTTACAAAGAGGTTCACACATGCTCACAAGGTATTCCACAAAGACGTATATGTCAAATTGGCCCACACTCTTTAAACTTTCCTAATATCATATCAAGAGATAGCCTTACTTAGTGGACCGGACCAACAGGGAAAATTCTAGGATCTATCATGCATGTTTCAAAGTAAGCTCATCACACTAGGCATTGATACTACAGTCAAACAAAACTCCATACTTTCGTTAGAGTGCAATGAACATCACAAGAGACTTAATTCAATACTAGGCTAGTCATAACGAGATGCAAAGAGTTCACATATTGTCTATGCAACTTCATTTGGCCTCATTGTAGCCGCGCATTCATGTTCGTTCAATTGACAACATTATTCAAGTGATCGGTATTGATCAGAACCGAGACTTAAATTTTGCAAAAGAGCAGCCACATTCAATCACACAAGGGGTGGCAAAAAAAAATTGGAAGGGTCAAAATAATTTGCAATTTAAAATGCGGAGAAACAAGGTCAACCATCCATTGAAAAGCAGTGTAATAACACAGTAATAGCTCACAGCCCAAAATATATAATCAAAATAAATATGCACAAAGGTGGGCCTCACCCCACCACAAACAAAAATCATTTGTCCTCAAATGTGAATAAAAGTATCCAAAAGTAAAAGTAAGTAAAATAGAGAGGGAGGTAAAGAAAGGTTCTGTCTACACAGTCGCTCGATCTATCCGGGCCTTAGTGCCTGATGTAGTGCCCAGAATATGGGCATCAGTGCCTAGAGTACCCGCAGAAGGAATAGTAGTGCCAGAACCACCAGGAGCTGCTATGGACGTCTTAGTCGGCGATATTTGGGTCACCGGCTGCATAATCGTCTCCAGAAAATTTGGTAAATCTTTGAATATTTTATCATCTCGGCTCTCTCTCATCTCCTCCTCATGTACTACTATCAGCTCCTCGTCGGTCTCTGCATCTGACTCCTCATTTGTCGTGCCACCCCTCTGCATATCTCCGGTGGTATCTGGAGGAATCCTCGAGGTCTCAGGAGCATCCTCGTCATCTGCACCCTGCAAGAATGAAGTGAAGTCGGTAGACTTCAAATAGCCAACGTCCTTTCTCAAATCTGCTACTTCAACTTTCAAAGCCGAAACCTCAGATGTCTCCCCCTGTCTGCTCTCACAAGCAGTGACTGTAGTAGCCAGATCATCAACAAATGCCCTAAGGGGGGTCACTGCAGCCAAGATAGCACTGTCAATCATCCCTGGAATGGATCTCTCCAATCGAGTCGCCCTCACATCAGCTGAATAGGCTAGATTCCCCATTTTCAGGATCATCGCCTAAGTAATCTTAGCGGGCTGGAAGGATGATGAAACACCTGGGACCTGTGAAGAAGAGGAAGGGGCAGGTGTACCTGAAGGCTCAGAGGTTGGATTCGACGAAGATGCCTCTGCTTGTAACGTGTCAACATCGACCTCTGGGAAGTATCTGTTGGAGCTGCTCTCCTCCTGTCAACCTCATTTTGTGTGTACTCGACCTCAATGCGCTGGATGTCAGTGGAGAAAGACAGGGTGATCTCACTATCTCTCGTAGTGTCACAAGGTACTCCAGCATGGTGGTACAGCTCGGTGATCAAAACTGGAAATGGTAGAGAAGTCAGCTTTCATTTGGCTCTCATGGCCATCTCATGTGAAATCAGCAGTCGCAGGTCAATGTGTCTCCTAAACATGATAGAACCAAGGCAAGCTGCCTTAGGATGGAGCAAAATGGACTCGTTCTAGGATGGCATTATGGTGTTGCTGATGAACCCAAACCAGAACCTGGCAGCAATGTTCAAGTTCCTCTTCTCAATAGGGCCTCCTACACCAATTCACCTCAGGGTAGTGTCAGAAATCAAAGGAGCCAACCAACCCTTCAAATCATCTAGGGACTGAACAATAGGCAACCCCTCGTAAGGAAGTACAGAATGCAGCGTTCTACCCAATACAATGTTAATATACTCGATGTGGCACTCAACTTCATTGCCTCTGACCATGACAGACTTTACTCGTCTAAACTCGCTTGCCTTTTTCTTCTTCTTCGGCACCAACTCCCCATAAGTTGTGTCAAATTCCCTAAACCAAGAAGGAATGTAAGGGCTTTGGGGACTTGTGAACTGCTCAAACTCATGGTATTTGAGGGTGTCAATACATCGGTATACTTGCTTTCCAGGCCCTCCGTAGATAAAAGTTTCTCCTCTAGGATGGTCTGTTCCCCATCACCTTTCAATTTATTCAGTAGTCTAGGTGGAGGAATGATAAGGGGTGCAAGGGCCACTAGAGGTGCATGAGTTGGCACTGAATTTGTTTCAGGAGAAGTGGCAGTTGCGGGAACTCTGGTGGGCGAAGATTGAGATCTTGTCTGGCGTCTACTCCTTCAATGAGTCAAAGGCTCCTCATCTTCTAGTTCAGAAAATTCCACCTGGGTTTCAATAGCTACTCTTTTCCTAGCTATGTACTTCTTCCTTTTGCCTTTATCTCTCCGTGGGAGTTCTTCTCCTTTCCTCTTTGGAGGATTTGACCCCCCCCCCATTTATGTTTATGCCCTTTTCTTTCTTCTGAGGTTGCGTGGTTAGATATGTCAGTACCATATCTGCAAAAGATCGGAACAGATTAGGAGAAAATCATACATAAGCACAGAAAATCTATTGCTGACAAACTCCCCAGACCTTTTTGGCAAGCTAAGTCGGGCTCGCTGAAGGGATTGGTTTAAAAATTATGGCAAGTCGGCAATAGGAAGGCCCTTCGGCGAATCGCCGACTACTTTCGGCAAGCAAAGGTTTGTCCGCCGAAAGTTACAATGCAACAAGGGTTTTAGGGGTGCAAATAAAAAGCGATCAAGAGTACTTTCGGTGAGTCGCCGAGTGCTTCCGAAAACCACAAGCTTCTTGCCTAAAGTTACAGACTTAAACCACAAATTTAACACGACATTAAAAGCGAGATGAAGACATTTGGCAAAACGCCGAGTAATTTGGCAAGCTCGACCCAGCTCACCGAACGGCCCAACGTGCCCATTTTCAATCTACCTTCTCAAATTCAACCCCGCAATCCCCAAAAACAAAATCAAAGCATGCACTAATGGAATTCAAACAAGACTCGTACTACCTATCAACCCAGGATACTCAGACTTTTTCCAGTTTGGCCAAATTTTGCCATTTGACGATATTTTCTCTTAAGAGGGGTGTTACCCACTCTATCATTGAGCAGTTTTCGTCATTTAGCACAAACATGGGCTATCAGACTTCACCCAATCAATCTAAAGAACATGCAACCACAACCCAATACAATTTCATTTAGTTAAAAGCACAAAAAATACCGACATTTGATGATCATAACAATACGGGAAAGATTTTCAAATTAAAATTGGCATTTAAGCATTCTAACTCTATCAGAGAGGCCCAGCATACAACAACACGGTACGATCATTGCAAGTGAGTACAAATTTTTTGAATGTAAACTCGGGATTGGGAAACCAACCTTATATGCCGATTAAAACACGATTCAAAAGCTAGGCAGCAAAGAAATCCTAGTTCTGAGCACCAATCAACAACTAAAATACTAATGGAATATAAAAATATTGAAAATACTACCTTGATTTGAGTTTGTGAAGATTAAAAGCGAGGGAAAGTGAAGGATTTCAAATTCTAAGACTCGGCCATTATAAACTGTCCAGTTCACTCCCATTCGGCGACATTTGTCGCACTCATCGATCCTCTCGGCGTCACGCAAAGTGGTTACCTGGTTCGCTGAGTTTTACAGGACCTTCAATCAAAGTGAGGGTCCAAACGACATTTTTCATCCTGATCGTCAAACAGGTCGGCGAGTCACCAAATTGCTCCAGGCCTCGCCGAGTTTTACAAAATCCAAGTTAGTCTTGTGTGGAGTCAAACGACGGGTCAAATCGGGCACGCCGACCATTTTGGTGATTCGTCGACTGACCATTTTACTCACAAATATGCATTTTCCAAACAATTTCAGCTTTTAAACCTGCACCACTAACACACCATTATTTATAAAAGCAAACAAAATCATTTAAAACCTTGGGTTGCCTCCCAAGAAGTGTCTTAGTTAACGTCGTGGTACGACGTGAGTCCTTACGCACTCTCCATTGGTGGGGTTGGTCCTAGTGTTACTTGGTAACCCTAATAGTTCAATTGAGTGAAGAGGAGGCACTGCATAAATCATGAGTGTCCCGGTCAACTGGATAGATCTAGAATGGAAGCCAATCATTTGATTCAACACTTCAATATTCTCCTTCATCTCTTCCAACATTCGATCTTGTTCGATGATCTTTTGGAGAATGATTTGGAGTGTGTCCTCAACACGATGTTCTCCCTGTCTCTAGACTGTTTCCGCTCATGAGGGGGTATGTACCTCCCTTGGCTCTTGCACTGGTTTGCCACCTCTTATATTTTGGTGGCCAACTTGTTCTGCTGAGTTACCAGTGCGGTTAACTTGAAGTCCCTCTCGACTTCTTGACTCATCTCAGCCGAGTTGCTAGCATTTCCCTCAGCCATGCTGAGGGAATATGCCTACATCAACAACTTCAAAGCAAAACAAAACTAAAAATAAAGTTAGTAAACTACGACTATCAAAAGAAAAATTTGCCTTAACCAAAAAATTTCACATAACACTACTCCCCGACAGCGGCGCCATTTTGATGTTTGTGTTATCAAGATACAACTTCCAATGCAAGTATCTACGATCGTATAATAGTAAAGTAACCTAACCAAGGGTTGGGGTCGAGTCCCAAGGGAGCGGTTCCTGAAAATTAGTGGTTAAGCACGAAAGTGATAAAGCTAACTGTAGCTAAAGACTTTACCGATTAAAAACATGACAAATTAAGGGTTTGACACGAATGTCAATTATCAATGAGGGGAAGGGGGGGTTGTAAAGAAGTAAATAGCAAAATCAACAAAATAAAAAGAGTTACAAATATGGAGACGGGATTCTTCGGATGTGATAGGAATACGGGATAAACTAGACTATTGGGTACATGCTTTTGATAGTAAATTCATTGAATATTTGTGACTAGGCTAGACTATAGTGGGGGTAAATTCTCTCTCGAGCAACTTACCCCGAATCAACCCAATTTCTCTCAAACACTGAGTTTCCGCTTTAAGCACAGCCTCCGCCTTAGCCCACTCACTCTGTTGAGTTGAGTGTGTGGGAGAAGGACTAGGGTTCACTCTCTCGAGCTGAACCTTATGTAGACCCAATCCCACCGGCCATCAATTTAATAGTCTTTGTTTTTTTACCTCTCTCCCGAGCAAGGCGAAAACACAAAGGTGAAATTGTAATGGCAAGTACAATTTCATTAAGTTCCACCGAAACTACTAAATGAAATCACATTTACACAACAAATAACCATCAGATAATCTAACCCATGTTCACAAAATCACACCCCAAGAATTGGGGTTTTAGCTAGACATGTAAAAGAGATAAAAAGTTATACCAATCTCAGTTTCCATCAATGGGTATGCAAGATTAACTCTTAAAACAAGTCAAGAGTGAAGAATCCACAAGACCCAAGTACAAAATCTTGAAGTTGAAACACTTTGAATCTTCAAGTTCTTAAAAAACCCTCTCCAAACTTAGAGAGAATATTGTCTCTCAAAATTGTATTCTAAACTTAATACACCTAAAACTGACTACTAGGAATAAAAATTAAACTAGTAATTATAGTTTTCAAAAATTGTGCTGCAAAAGAGCCATTCGGCGCAGTTAGTTTGGATCGCCGATACACTCGGTAATCCGCCCTTCGGTCTGTTTCATCGCTTTTCAGCTCTTGCCTTCAGCATCTTCGTGTCCTGGATCATTGGGCGGTATAGTACTGCTTCACGGAACTACTCGGCAACACGCCGATTACTTCATTTCACTACCGATTTGATCTTTTCCTTCAGGGCTCAGCACACTAGAACAAAAGGTGAGGATAAGACCTTTTGGCGACTCGCCAAACGGGTTCGGTGATTCTCAGATATTCATTTCTTCATTCTTGCAGCTGCCTTTGTTCCTTTTTGCTAAGTAGTGTCCATGGTTTCCCTCAAACTCCAAATACCTTAAACTTAAGGGCTTTCATCAGATATTGAGACAAAATATGTATTTGAGGACACTAATTCTATCAAAACATAGGCCTCAATGAGTCCAATTTGTGGACTCGTCAATACAAAACACCAATTGGTATGTCTCCATAGTCGCTAGTCTTCAGAAAATCTTGCCATCTACTGGTTGAATTGGAACACAAAGCATTATGGGCATTGAAAGCTCTAAATCTTGACTGGGCAAAGACTTCAAAAGAGAGAGTAGATAAGTTAAATGAATTGGACGAATTCAGGTTTATGGCTTATGAAAGTTCATCTCTTTACAAGGAAAAGATGAAGAAGTGGCATGATTCTAGAATCCTTAAGAGGGAGTTCAGAGTGGGAGATTGGGTGCTTCTATATAACTCTCGGCTTAGGCTCTTTCCGAGAAAGCTCTAATCTAAATGGTCAGGTCCGTTTAGAGTAACACAGGTTTTCAAAAATGGTGCCATTGAAATAGAAGGTAAAGAGGGACTTGTATTCAAAGTGAATAGGCAACGCTTGAAGTTATACTTTGGTGAATGCCAAGAGATTTCTCTGATTGAGGTGGTCTATCTGAAGATGATTGAGAGCATTTATGTGTCGTGCCACAAAGTTAAATATGGTGCTTCTTGAGAAGTAAACCAAGTTTTAGTATTTTAAATAATGTGTATTGCTTTTGCAGGTGCAAGCAATTGTACGAGATGACGACACTATTGGCGAATCGCCGAAACCGTTCGACAAGCCAGACATAGTCCACCTTCTGGCTTTGAAAATGGAGCTGAGATACTGAAACATTAGGCGGGACATCTTCATCACTCGGCGACTCACAAAAGTGATTGGCGGACCTAATTTTCTCTGCCCTCGGTGAAACACGAGGTTTGGAATTTGTTTGAAAGAGGATCTCATCAGATCCGTCGCCGGTACTCTTTTAAACTATTACTCCATCTGTTTAACCCTCTGTTATCTCTTTCAAATTATTCATATATGTTTGCATATAATTTCTTACTACCATTTGAGTATGCTTGTTATAGTTTTTGATATGCAACTGCTCATGATTCTTGGGTTGATAGGTTACTAAATCGGCTTATTTTTACTTGTTAAAATACTCATAGTATTGTCGATTTGGTCTAAAACTTTCTATTTATGAACTTCACTGTCTCTATCTGCCTTTTGAAGTTGAGATCAATATTAATGTATTTATATATATATCTATGGTTGTTGGAGTATGGTTTGGTAGGATTCACTATTAATTGATTGATTTTCTTAATTTCTATTGACTATTCTTCGTGATTAATTTTATATTTCTACGATCATTGGGCAGGATTCACTATAAATGTTATTTCTTTGCTCTAATATTGGAATTTGTTAATCTTTGTCTTAATATGGTATGATCAAGGGGTTTAGAAACTAGTATGTAAAGGCGTATGTCTTGATAATTGATTTGGGCTGTAAGTATTTCTTTCCTTTATATTAATTATTTCTTTGCCCAATTCTACATATTTATTTTAATTGACTATTGGTAAATGAGCAGATTTTTACTTACATAGTTTTGAAAAAAGAAAGACTTTTAGTGATTTTGTCTTGTTTAAAGGAAAATAGTATCCCATTTGTTGATCCCGCATTATACCTTTCCTGAAAATGTATTTCTCCTCCCACGATTAATTGGTAAGTGGATTTTTACTTCTAATTGATATTTCTTTCCCTTATTTAAGTTGTGCCGACTGTTACTTGATTTGTTTTTTAGTAAATCTTTATTTGGTTAAAGTAAAAGAATCCTTACCGATTGGGCTTCCTTCTGAATAAGGAAAATATTTTTAATTAAACAAAATTTAGCCTTTTTCCTTTTATGTCTATCCTTTCTTGGACTCTATAAAGAGAGCTCCATTTCATTCTTTTGGACAAACTTAAAACACTTTATTACTCTCTACTCTAAAAGAAAAAAATAAATTCAGTGAACATTCTAAGAGGTGCTTCTTTATTCGGTTTTGTTGTGTTCGGGTCGAACATTGGTTTAAGTTTGTTTTCATTGCTGATTTATTAACCTGCTTTATCGATTAGTTTTCTTCTCATAGTTTACCTTTCTATTTTGCATCAATGTCTATCTACTTTTATGCATGAGTTCATAATGTGTATAGTAAATAAAGGAAGCATCTAGGTCATTTTTCTCAACCCTTATGTCTCAGTGCATAATTTTATATGATTCCCTGACTTGTTTGAAAGTTGTGTATGTCTTTAATGTTGTAGGATTCTGCCCTTTATAATTGATCTTATCATATACACTTGTTCGTATCTCTAATTGTACTTTAAACGGATTTTTGAACTTAAAAGTTCAAGATATTGAAGAGTCTCTGAGGAGGGCATTAAAAACATCTATCCTAAGTTTATATTTTTATAGTGTTAATCGTATTAATTTTTATATGTTCTTATTTGTTTGATGAAAATCCTCAAAAGAAATGATCGAGAATTAAATCATAATTAACTTAATGTTAGTCACTTCCTTTTCTTCCTTTCTAAGTATAGTTTTATTAATTTTATTTTATAAGGATAAATAGGAATAAGAGTGTGTTAAGAAAATGTCATCGGTTTGAATTGTGTCACTGATAAAAACATAATTTAAGAGTGAAATTTGATTTTTTTTTTATATGATTGATTGTTAAAGCATAAATCATCTGACACACATAAAATATGAAACATCGTTTAACAATGTTCTCAAATGCATAGTTTAATAAAGAGAAATAACATTAAAGAAAATTGATGCCTAATTCATATAAAAGAGCTAGATACAAAGAACACTAACATTTTATAATGATATTCCTTATATTTGTTCAAATAAATATCTACCTTGCAGCCTTGAATTGAATAATCATGAAAAAAGGATCAAAACTTCAATCGCGATACGTAAATTAAAAGCATTGATAAATAAAGAAAATTAACCTTTATATGATGCCAAATCTGAAACTTATTAGTAGAAACCTTTAGATCCAAGTCTTAAAATAAAAAATAATGAGTGAAAGATTAAATCTTAGATACATAGCCTTAAATGCTTGAATAATACATAAAGTGTTGTCAAAAAAGAAGAAAGATAAAAGAATAAAAAAAAAATCATACTATATATGTTATTTGTAGGGATACAAGGAGAGTGAGAAAAAATATCATGTAAAGGCTTTGTTTCAGCCATAACGATAGGCGAAGAGACCAAGGTATAGTGAAGCTGATAGGCTAGAAGTGCTTGCTAGGGTTTTTGATGAAGCTAATTTTTATAGGTTCTAACAACACATCATTTTTACTAAATCACTCTTATTAACTTACAAGTATTACTAAGAAAAGTCAGACATTAGTAGAAAGCTCTCTTAATGTGTTGTATATAACATGCATTATCATCATATTTGAGTGTACTATCTAAATGTGTTGTAGATGACATGTATTTCCCATTGAACAGTTCTTTAAAGGAAAAGAAATAAAGGAATTGTTACTGTTGAACGACTTCAAAAACAAACTAAATTGATTTAAAAATCCTAACTAGTAGTATGTGTATTAGAATGCTAAATGACAAAACTAGTAGTATTAATATGAAAAACATAGAGTAAAAAAACGTATTTAAAATCATACTTTTATATGGTAAAATTTATATATATATATATATACAATTGATGACTAATTCCTATATAATTTTGTCCCTAAAACAAAATCCTTCTTAATGATCGTTGTGGATTGTCTCCAAAGCTTCCGTTTTGCATGTTTTTTGAAATTGAATTCGAATAAATGGATTAGAAAGAAGAAAGATTTTCATCTTTTTGGAATAAGGACTGAAGAAAATCTTTGTTGGTTGAATCAATTCTTTTAGTTTTCTATCTTTATTTCTTGCTTTTTCATGCATGCCCATTGTTTGTTGAGATCTCGATTGATGTTTCCTTGTTGCTTCATTTTTGTTCTGTATATTATATTGCAATTCATTGAGATTTATATTTTACTATCGATTTCTTGATGGTTCAAAATTAGAAGGGGTGGGGGTTTCCGATTTCAAGATTTTAAGATTAAAATTTCAATTTTTTTTGTTCTGTGTATTATTTTTCTATGGATTGAGTTGTGGTGATGAGATTGTTTGAAAATTGTTGATATGTTTGAACTCTATCGGGATACTATTTCGAACAATCATAAATTCAAGTTAATTAAAAAGGGTCTTGTTTTGTTAAAGCTTATGATGATTTTTGAGAGGAGATCGAATGATTATTATAATTATATCTGAAAGAAAGTAATAATATTTAAATTTTATTGTTTTCCTTTTCCTATTTCTTAGAATGTCATGTTGCTGTGTCATTTTTTTTATGTGTTTTAATTTAACATTACATGAAGTTTAAGAAAGTGATGAAAACTTTTGAATCATGTAGTAAGATGCTATAATATATCTAAATATCATTTATTTATTTTTATGTTTGGATA
The DNA here is from genome assembly GCA_036250505.1 of Solanum acaule. Lineage (NCBI taxonomy): Eukaryota > Viridiplantae > Streptophyta > Magnoliopsida > Solanales > Solanaceae > Solanum > Solanum acaule. The sequence goes on from JAJOOR010008121.1 coordinate 10,686, forward strand.
ATTATAATAGAGCCAAAATGGATGATTTTGTGATGAAAAATTAATGATATTTGGATATATTAGACACATCTTCCTAAACGATTCAAATGTTTTCATTATTTTCTTCAACTTCATGTCTTGTTAAATCAAAACACATTAAAATAAAATGACAGAGTAACATGACATTCTAAGAAATAGGAAAAGCAAAACAATAAATTTTAAATATTATTACTTTCTTTCAGATATAATTATAACAATCATTCAATCTCCTCTCAAAAATCATCATAAGATTTTACAAAAAATGAACCTTTTTAATTAACTTGAATTTAAAATTGTTCGAAATAGTATCCTAATAAATTTCAAACAAATCAACGATTTTCAAACAATCTCATCACCACAACTCAATCCATAGAGATTTCTAACAACTTCTCAATTTTTTAATGGTTGAAAATGGGAGGGGTGGGGGTGGGGATTTCCGATTTCAAGAATTTAGGATGGGGGAAGAATTACCCATAGAAAATCTCAATTTTTTTTGTACTAAAGATAAGTTAACCCAACCCTCTTAACCATTTTGATTCGAACCTTAAAACTTTAGAGTTGGAGGTGGAGATGTGCACCTGATGTGTTTCATCTGTTTCCTGTTTGGAAATGTAATTACCAGTTTGACAATGTTTTTGCTTATTCTCTCCCTGTGGATTTTCATCCAATCATCTTAACACAAAATATTTCTTATGTTTCTCATACTATGTGTTTGTCATTTCTTGTTACGCTACTTCTATTTTGCTATTCATCACATCACCTTTGAGGATTTCCGAATCAAAGAATTCTGATGAAAATCTCAATATATTTTGTTCTGTGTATTATTTTGCACTTCATGAAGATTTTTAGTTGGTTTTACTATTAACCTTTGATGTTTGAAAATAAGAGGGATGTGGGTGGGGGTTTCAGATTTTAAGAATTACCCATGGAAAATCTCTTCTTCTGTTTTTCTACTAAAGATGAATATACCCACCCAACAAATTTAGAGTTGGAGGTGGAGATCTGCACCTAATGTGTTTCATTCGTGTCCTGTTTTGAAATGCATTTTTCTCTTCTTGTGGGTTTTCTTCTAAACGTTTTAACACAAAATATGCCTGTCTTTGTCATTTCTTGTTGCTCTTCTTCTATTTTGGGTATTCATTACATTACCTTTAAATTTAATGTTTGAACCACAACTATGATTTGTTGAGAAGAATGGCTACAACATCAGCTTAACTAATTAAAGATCAGAATATAAATACAAATTTCTAACAAGTGGAAAATAAATTGATGTGATATTGTATATTATTTTGCATTCCTATCACCCTTTCCTCATGTACACATTCATTGTTTTTGTGTTGAATTTTTTATTATGTTAAATTAAATATAGTCATCGACATATCAGCCAAAAAATCCCAATGAGGGATTATGTTGAAGTGGAAGAGATGCCAGAACTAATCTTTTATGATCAGGCCCGTTGTGTATCTTTTCCCCTTGTGTTGCATCTTCTAACTCAGCAAAGCCATGATATATTAGCTGGACAGATGACATCGTTCTATATTTTGAATTGATTGGAACACCTATCCATTCAAAGCATTGATGGACACTACTTTGAACTAAAGGATCACCCGCAACCCTTTGAGAATTGCTAAATATATGTCTATCATAGTCATCAGTCAATCACTTATCCTAAATCTGTTAATGCTTTTCTATTTTGTTTTTCTAAATTTTTGTTTCAGAATGATTGAATGAATTGTTTCAATAGTCGTTTTCTAGACCTTCTCAAGTTGGGATTACTGCATCTTTTGTTTATCTTTTATTTAAAAAACGGTATTATGCCAAGCCACATTCCCAACCTCCATGAACGAAGTGACTCTTCTCTTTTTATCATTTATTGATAGATTGGGAAAAAGGGGACTACGGTTGATTGAACCTTGCATCTAGAGAATATAAATGTAACACCCAAAAAAAATTTGAGATAGGACTTGATCAATTCTTCTTTATGAGTAAGAATTTACCGAGGAATTTAAATTTTCTTAAGTGTAAAGGTCATTAGATGTAGCACCTAGAGTTCCAAAAAGAACTAGAGAGAAATTCATTCAAGTCATCCGTATGTTTTTTTAAGTTTTAGGTCAACTTTAAATGACCATAACTTTTACCAATGATTCAGGTGGCCATGAGATATCAAATCGATAATCTTTGAGTCCTCTTTCCAACGCCACAGAGTTTGATAAAATCTAAACTCGGGTGAGGGATATGTACATTTGAGTCCAGCCTCTCTAGATAGGGCCTTTCCACCCGAACTAAAGAGGGGTAGTTTAGTCTTTTCCTTATCCAACTTAGTCTAAACATGAATTACACCCAATTAAGGATCTAAACTAATTAGAATTAGCTTCATTCGTCCACAAAACGTTTAGGGTTTTAGAGAGAAGATTCAAGAGGAAAAAAAGTCCAAAGTTTCAAGCGTTCATCCAAGATTTCACCAAGAACATAGTTCTTTGAGGTATGTCAGTTCTCATAGTGTTGGTTTCGTTCACCCACACTCCAATCATGTGATTGTTATCCTTAATTTTGTTCTTCTTTACCTTTCACTCTCATCTTTCCCCACCAGCGTCAAGCTCTGTTCCTCCCCTATTGTCTTGTTTTTTCTTCTTCTTCAGTCAATTTCCACTCTTCCAATGATTTTTCTTTAAAAAGTTATATTATTTTCTAAACGTTGTTGAGTTCCTGATAACAAAACAAAATATTTTTTAAAGAAAATTCTAAATTTTGGAAGTATCATCAATTAATTTATCTTCTTTTCATATAACTTAAAAATTAGGAATAATAGTTTTGAAAGAATCAACAAATTCCTCAAAAATTGAAAGAGTTTAATTGAAATTCGGATAAAAATTCTAAATGATACCTCCCAATCATCTTGAAATCTAATGAGTTTTTGAAAGTGTACAAAAGATGTAAAAAAAGGTTTACAAAATGGTTTAAAATTGAAGACACTTAAACTAATAATAGTAAACAAAAAGGGCTGAATTGTGGTAAAAATGGTGATATTGAAAGTGAGGATTTTTAATGTTGTTGACAATGAATTTTTGAAGAATAAAGAATAATGAAAGGGGAAAAATAACAAAGAAAAAAGTTAAACTAATAATAAAAACAAGAAACTATATTTTACAACAAAATAACTATAAAAATAACGTTACATTCATTATTTTAGGTTGCTCGCGTTCTTTAAAGAGAATGCATACGCTCTCTATGTCAGGTAGACAAAAAATGATGTAATAATATCTATTCAAGATTGTTTAGGGGAGGTAATAGGATGTCCACATAGTTATGGTATCTTTTTGAAAATTCGGGACAACATGAGGTATCACTTTATGTCTTTTCTCTTTATTTTAACAAATCTATTATGAATTGTGATCACCAAAGCATGAGTAGCTAAATCCACAACTAGGGTTGTGGCAACCATGAGTGATCAATAAAATAGACCTAATATTTATGTTATTTTTGAATAGTTTTCATGTATTTATTGTTGATCTCTTTGCTTTAATTGATTTTTAACGGTGTGCAACGTTAGAACCCGCCTTAATACTACTTTCCCGACCAAGGAAGTAACGAATGGGAAAAGATATCAAACAATAGAGATTTGGAGTGATAATTCGCCGTCTAATAGCCTGAATCTAGAGTGTGAAGGATAATATATTTGGTCAAGGGTAAGGGTTAGTAAAATACTCACCCGTAGACTGACAAAGTTGCGTGGTGAAATTTCCTATATGGATGACCAATCACTTAGGATATACCTAACTTACCTACTTTTCATGTTCAACACTAGATATGGTTAATATTATAAGGTTTACTGCATTCAGAACTTGTGGGGAACACATACACCCTCGTTTCATCTTCGATTGGCTTTACAAAACATTTAATCATGTTTACTTGGTTATTTGTTACCGAATTCAATCAATTATTATTATGTGTTACAAATCCCCTTTTTTTTACAGAAATAATCTGACTAAAAGTACAATCAACAATTAATTAGCCTAAGTCTAGATGTCATTCCATGTGTGATTGACCCTAACCTTTGTTAGGTTCTTTATTTGAACAACGACCACTTATACTTCTTTAAGGAGGTGTAATTTAGGCATATCACCCATCTTTCTAAACCTACAGTAATAACTTTTTCTATCACAATACTATCCCAAATAGTTCCTACCACACATACCACAAGGTTAGTTTCGAGTAAATCCTTGTGCCACATTGCCCTACGACAGAGAATCCTAAGCACTGAAGTTTTGAGAATTCAGAAACCATCGATCATTTCTGTTCCTTGGTTCATGCACACTACCCGATGATAGAGCAGGTCGAGATGACCTTTTCTCGAAGAAAGACTTATTGTCATTTCCACTCCTCTACTGATAGGACTCATGTCCTGAGGACCTTGCCCTCTTGTTCTAGTACTCTTCCCTATCCCTCAACTTATGTTCCGCAGCATGTTGGGCATACACCATAGGCCTCGAGTTGTCCATATAATTTATCAGTAGTGCAAATTTTCATTCCTATTTTTACATGCTTGGTTAATCCATAGACAAACTTCCTCGTCTTAGATCTCTTATCTAGAACTATGACTAGAGAATAACGGGATAGTTGGACAAACCTTAGACCATACTCTTTCAATTTTATTTCCCTTTGCTTCAAGACTCAGGTTCAAAACTCTTCTACCTTAAAATGGGACAATGATCTAGGAAGGCCTCCTCGAACTTATCCAAATCTATCACATTAGTATCCTCCCTATGACTCTCCTCCCACTGCCCATACAAGATGTCGGCATCGTTCTTGAGTTGATAAGTAGCAAGTTCAACTCCTTTTGTCTTTGTAGTATACACTTCCTTAAGAATATTGCATATATCATCTATGAAGTTCTGAGGATCCTTTTCTTCCTTTTTCCCATAAATACTAGAGGATTCATCCTCAGGAAATATCTGATCCTTTCACAACTTAGAACTCTTGAGAACTACAGTTAGTTACTATAGTCCCCTGACGACCTTACTAGGTAGCCACCAACTAATTGAGCATCTAAATATCTCTCTTGAATTTAGAATCTTAGGTAAGAGCAAGCTGAGAAGTAGGTGTCTGGGAACTCTTGTAGTGTTAGAAGGCATTCCTGGAGCTCCAACACTAGTGTTCTAAGAAGTTGTGTATGCTCTATTTAAGGTTTTCATCCTAGTTAATGAATGCAGATCACTAGAAGTGGTTCTAGTGGAAACCTCAAAACATGGAACATTTCTCTAACCGGCGATACACTTTGGAGGAATGCTCTGAAATATACGAACACACGAGTTAGAAGGAACTTTCATAGAGTTAGACTCTATAGCACAAGTTAGATTTTGAAAGAAGGCTAAAATTTCCTAATGTCTTGTTGCCTCCCTATTATAGATGTGGCGCACTTCACACCAATAAGAAGGACTCCACTAGACATGCCTTCACAGTCATCCTAGGGCACCAACTCTATGCTCTGATACCATGTTTGTAACAGCCCAAAGTATACCCTAGATGTGACATGGAAAATAGGATCCCAAGAGACCCTAAACAAGCTACTTGACATAAGTATGATGTAAAGAAATAATATATACCATCAAGCACAACATAAAAGCATGAAGTCTCAAAAGTAAAGTCTAGATCAAATAGAAAATATGTAATAGTACAAAACTGAATCAAAAATGCAAAAAAAATAATTATATCTAACGTAGCCTTTCTAACATCACAGGACTGGTTGAGACGTAACTCATACACCACACACAAGTCTAAAATTGAAAAGATAATAAATGAATATAAGCATCAAAGGCCATATTCTCGAACCATAAGACTTAGCAATCCAAACAAAGTTGTGGAGCAATCCCTATACTAACCACGCTCGAGAGAAAGAGCGTTAGATCCTATATTATGAGACAATATAGGAAAAAATATGCATTAGTACGTTGAATGTACTAAGTATGGGGAACTGCATAAGAACATAAGCATGACAATATCATGAACTTACATAATATGCACGACCAAATAAATAATAAAATCCTAAAGAGAAATCATAAATCATGGACAAGGTTACTGCATATAGAAAATGATTGAAAACATTTAGAAGACTTTTGGAGAAAACATAGTTCATTTGTGGGATATTTACCATTAATCGACAATAAGACCATGTGAGCAATAATATGGAAATCGGTGTAACCCTCACACTGAAAAGAGAATTTTTGCTTCCAAGGTAGAACTCTATATCATTAATTTATGCTAAATTGGATCCACTAGATTGGTCATTTAAGACAATCTTATGGGGGTACGGAGTTTGGAATAATGGAATTGCTACCAAAGACAAAACCTCATCTATCAGTGAGGCCTCAATTCCAAAGTTATATCTGTAACACCCCATTTTCGAAATAGACCAAAATGTAGATTTTGAGAAGTTGCAGGTGCAACCCACATTGCCATCCACGGACGGTAGGTCAGACCACGACCCGTGCTGGTGGTCCGTGGTTCACCACTGCAACCCCTCCCTAAACCCAGCTCAGAAAAATTGGCTAAGTCTCGACCATGGTTCGTGGATCAAGACTCCTTTACCTAGCCTCTGACATGAACTACGGTCGACCAGCACAGACCGTCGTTCGATCTACGGTCCGTAGGTCTAACCGTAGGTGAGGGTCAGCAGCCAGTTAGATGAAAATTGTTGATTGGGTCAACTTCAAATGGTCAAAGATTTTAGAACAAAATTAATTAGATGTCCTATGACCTATGACAAGATAGATAATTGAATCCTCTTTCCACGCCACCGAGTTTTCTAAAATCCGACCTCCAAGAAAAAAGTTATGCTCGTTTTAGTGAAGCCCTGTCGGGCAGACTTGACCTACGACCCCAATATACGGACCATAGATTGACCTACGGCCAGTAGATCCCATCCGTCGATCACTCTGACAGCAGTTAAGTCAGGTGTCTTTTGGTCTTTTCCTATTTCATTTAACCCCTAAGCTACGTCGTTTAGACCCTAAATTATGAGGTTTTAGTCAGTTTAAGCCTAGAAACATAACTAGAACTTACCTAAGTCAAACCATTAATCAAACTTAGAAAAATTAGAGTGTATGAGGAGAAAAGAAGTCAAGAACCCTAGTTCAAGAACGCAACAAGGTTCCTCCAATTCCAGCCCTAAAATCGAAGTATTTCTCCGTGGAATTCGTCACCAGGTATGTGGGATTTCACTAGTGGGTTCCTTTCTCCCATTAGGTCCCTAGAATTTAGTCAGATTCTTGATTCCATGATTATAAACAGACCTAGGGTTTCTAGAATTGCAGCAGATTATCATGAATTTGTTACGCATATGTTCCAAATCAGATTAGTATGTTAATATTCAGTTTATTGCATGAATTCCAGAACCCTAGCTATGTATTTCTTTAGGTCTTGAATTACACATGCTAGGTCAGATATTTCAGTTATTCATCTATATATCCCTCAGTAATTAATGCATCAATATCAGTTTAATTGTTGCATTCTCAGATTTTATGTTCAGTTCGAGCTATCTAGTAACTTACAGAAATTCAGTCATAATTTGTTAATCACTCAATCCATTGGGAGTAGCATAATACCGAGTTGGACTAGGGTTCAGCGTACCCAAATAGTCCCAGAACTACTAGCCACGTAGGTTGTAAGTCCCCTCTGTGGGCATCATTTAGGTGATCACGCTAGCATGCCTCTATACCTCTGGCAGGGTATATTGGTCCTCTTGATGGGGCGTATACATCGAACTCCACATTTAGCCCATGTGGTTTTATTATCGGTTATTAGTAGCTCCCACAATTCAGTCAAATCCTATTGCATTGACCATTTATCAATATATCCAGTATTCAGTTTCAACATGTTATAAATTGGTCAGTGCATTCAATTATCTCAGCATTCAGTATCTATATCATATTCAGATTATATCATTGTTTTTTTGCTTTGTTCAGTTATATGTTATTTCAGCTTTACTCTATCATGCATGCTCAGTAGCTTTCAAGTACTGACGCATACGTGCGCTACATATTCTCGTGATGTAGGTTCAGGTTCTCAGCATCCAGATCATGCTTAGATCGGTTCCCGATCTCCAATTCAACAGAATCAATGGTGATTCCTCATTCTCCAAGGACAATAGTCATGAGTTTCTTTTCAGTATTTTTTGTCCTTTAGTTTCAGTTTTGCTAGACTTAGCTGGGGCTTGTCCTAGCATTTCTAGTCAATTACAGGCTATTTTCATACATAGTTAGATTCAGCTTAGTATTGAGTTAATATCTTCTTTGTATTAAACTCATCAGTTTTCATTTATCTTTGTTATAGTATATGGGTATTCCCCATCATTTCATTTTTATTTATGATTTAGCTTTCGCATCAGTTTATTATCTTTAGTATACTCATGATCATGCTAGCAGGGTTAGCTTGGGATCACTTGTGGTCCTAGGTCCCGTGTCCGCATTTCGGGGGTAGTCTCGGGGCGTGACAAACTTGGTATCATAGCATTAGGTTTAAGTGTCCTAGGATGTCTGAAAAGCCGCACTAAGTAGAGTCCTTTTCATGGGTGTGAAGTGCACCACATCTAATGAGAGGGAGGTTACGAGGTGTTTTAGGAAAACTTCACTTTCTTGATATTCTTATCGTGCGTTGGTATGATCTCATTTGTAATCCATCGTTATGCGCTTAAGATCATGCCTTCTCGTAGAGCTTACGCAAGGAATAATAATGTACGCAATGCTAACGCAGCTCCTCCAGTCCCAGATCAGGAAGTGTCTAATGCATAATTCAGGAATGCTATTCAGATGTTGGCTCAGAGTGTGGCAAACCAGAATAATCAGCTGGTGTCAGTTCCTACTAATAGAAATGATGGATCAGTGGCAGCTAAAGTTTAAGAGTTTGTTAGGATGAATCCGCCAGAGTTCTTAGAGTCATAAGTTGGTGAGGACCCATAAAACTTCATTGATAAGGTTAAAAAAATCTTTGGAGTGATGCAAGTGGCTGGTAATGGTAGGGTTGAGTTGGCATCCTACCAGCTTAAGGATGTGGCTCACACATGGTACATTCAGTGGAAATATTCAGGGGTTACTTTGTCTTTTGTAACTCCTTACATAGCAGTCCAATTCAGTGTTAGGCCAAGAAGGATTTCAAAACCCTTCTCAGTCTCTACTCCAGTTGGTGACCCAGTTATAGCTAGACGGGTATACAGAAATTGCCCTGTCACAGTCTCTTAGAATGTCACCTCAGCAGATCTTGTAGAGTTAGAAATGGTAGACTTCGATGTCATTCTAGGCATGGATACATTCATGTTATGCCTCAGTCGATTGTAGAACTAGGATTGTTCGTTTTCAGTTTCCAGACGAACCAATCTTAGAATGGAAGGGTAGTAGCTTAGCGCCTATAGGTCGATTCATTTCTTACCTTAAGGCCAGAAAGATAATCTCTAAGGGTTTTCTCTATCATCTAGTTCGGGTTAAGGATTCAAGCTCCGAACCCCAGCTCTTCAGTCAGTCCCTGTAGTCAATGAGTTTCCAGAAGTGTTTCCAGATGATCTTCCCGAAGTTCCTCCCGAAAGGGAAATCGACTTTGGAATTGATCTCCCTCCAGATACCCAGCCTATCTCTATTCCTCCTTACAAAATGGCTCCAGCTGAGCCTAAGGAATTGAAAGAGCAGTTGAAAGACCTTCTAGATAAGTGCTTCATCAGACCTAATATTTCGCCATGGGGTGCACAAGTGTTGCTCGTAAAGAAAAAAGATGGTTCTATCAGAATGTGCATTGAATATAGGCAGTTGAACAAAGTCACAATCAAGAATAAGTATCCCATTCCCAGGATTGATGACTTGTTCCACCAACTTAAGGGTGCTAATCATTTCTCAAAGATAGACCTCAGATTAGGTTGTCATCAACTTAGAGTCAGAGATAGTGACATTCCGAAGATAGCCTTCAGAACTCGATATGGTCATTACGAATTCATAGTCATGTCATTTGGACTAACTAATGCTCCTACAGCTTTCATGGATTTGATGAACAGAGTGTTCAAGCAGTACTTGGACTTGTTCGTTAACGTCTTTATTGATGATATCCTCATTTACTCTAGGAATGAGGAAGAACATGTGAGTCATTTGAGAGTTGTTCTGCAAACTCTCAAAGATCGCCAGTTATTTGCAAAATTTAACAAGTGCGAGTTTTGGTTACAATCATTTGCATTCCTTGGGCATATTGTGTCTAGTGAAGGAATTTGAGTAGATTCCCAGAAGATAGAAGCAGTGTAACAATGGCCTAGACCTACCTCTGCTACATATATAAGAAGTTTCTTGGGTCTAGTGGGCTATTACAGACGGTTCGTGAAAGGATTTTTATCCATAGCCTCACCATTGACTAGGTTGACTCTATAAAAAGGTTAAGTTCCATTGGTCAAATGATTGTGAGAAAAGATTTGCAGAACTGAAAACTAGGTTGCCTACAGCTCTTGTCTTGACTCTACTAGAGGGTTCAGATGGTTATGTGATCTATTGTGATGCATCCAGAGTCGGCCTAGGTTGTGTGTCGATGCAGCGAGGTAAGGTTATAGTTTATGCTTCCAGACAGCTTAAGGTACATGAGAAGAATTATCCTACTCATGACCTCGAGCTTGCAGCAGTGGTGTTTGCACTCAAGATTTGGACACACTACTTGTATTGTGTTCATGTAGATGTGTTCACAGACCATAAGAGCCTCCAGTATGTATTCACCTAGAAAGAGTTGAATCTTCGCCAATGAAGGTGGCTTGAGTTCCTCAAAGATTATGATATGAGCATGCATTACTATCCGGGTAAGGCGAATGTAGTAGCAGATGCTCTTAGCAGATTATCCATGGGTAGTGTAGCACATGCTGAGGAAGAAAGAAGAGAGCTAGCAAAGGATGTGCACAAACTTGCTCGCCTAGGAGTTCGTCTTATGAGCATATCAGATGGTGGTGTAACGGTTTAAAATGGGGGAGAATCTTCTTTGGTAGTAGAGGATAAGGAAAAGTAAGACAGTGATCCAATCTTGCTTGAGCTTACGGGTGCAGTCCATAATCAGAGAGTGGAGGTTTTCTCCCAAGGGGGAGATGGTGTGTTTCGCTACCAGGGTTGATTATGTGTTCCTAATGTGGGCGAGTTGAAACAACATATTCTTGCAGAGGCCCATAACTAGAGATATTCTATTCATCTAGGTGACACTAAGATGTACCACGATTTGCGGGAAGTCTATTGGTGGAATGGTATGAAAAGAGATATAGCAGACTTTATGGCTAAGTGCCCCAATTGCCAACAAGTCAAGGTAGAACATTAGAAACCAGGAGGCATGAATCAAGAGATTGACATTCCTACTTGGAAGTGGGAAGTGATCAACATGGACTTCATCACAGGTTTACCTGATACTCGCAGGCAACATAACTCCATTTGGGTGATTGTTGATAGGATTACTAAGTCTTCTCGCTTTTTGGCAATCAGGACTACAGATTCGGTGGAGGATTACGCCAAGGTTTACATTAATGAGAATGTGAGGTTGCATGGGGTTCCTTTGTCTATCATCTCAGATAGAGGTCCTCAATTTACCTTTCATTTATGGAAGTCATTTCAGAAGGGTCATGGCACTCAGGTTAACCTTAGCACAACATTTCATCCACAGACGGATGGTCAGGCAGAGCGTACAATTTAGACCTTGGAGGACATGTTGAAAGCTTGTGTGATCGACTTCAAGGGTAGTTGGGATGATCACCTTCCTCTTATTGAGTTTGCCTACAACAATAGTTACCATTCCAGCATTCAGATGGCCCCTTATGAGGCTTTGTATGGGCGTAGATGTAGATCTCCAGTTGGTTGGTTTGAAGTAGGTGAAGTAGCCTTGATAGGACCAAATTCAGTCCTTGATGCTATGGAGAAAGTGCAACTCATTAGAGATAGACTTAAGACTGCCCAAAGTCGCCAGAAGTCTTATGCAGATGTGAGAAGAAGGGAACTAGAGTTCTAAGTTGATGATTGGGTTTTCCTGAAAGCGCCACCTATGAAGGGGGTGATGAGGTTTGGTAATAAATGAAAGCTCAATCCCAGATATGTAGGCCCTTACCGGATCTTGAAAAGGATTGGTAAAGTGGCTTATGAGTTAGAGTTGCCATCAGACTTAGCAGCAGTTCATCCGGTTTTTCACATTTCACTTTTGAAGAAATGTGTGGGTGATCCAACATCCATAGTTCCATTAGAGAGTGTGGCTGTAAAAGATAGCATTTCATATGAGGATGTACCACTTGAGATTCTCGATCGTCAGGTTAGAAGGTTGAGAAACAAGAAGACGTTTCAGTCAAGGTTTGGTGGAGGAGTCAGTCCGTAGAGGGAGCTACTTGGGAAGCAAAAGCGGCCATGAAAGCCAAGTATCCTCACCTCTTTCCTTCTGATTCCACTCCAGCTTGAGGTAATAGTTCCTCTTAAGTTTTTTAGTCATTCATGTGTAAATTCAGTCTTAGAATCATGTTCCTTCAGTTTGTACTTGATTTTCAGCGTATTTGCATGTTCTTGGAACTCAGTTCAGTCAGAAATTCAGTTCTCAGTTTTAGTGACAGGGATTGCAGCCCTTTCCCTCTATTTCAGCTAGTTTAGTCTTCATATGAGGACGAATAGTCCCAAGGGGGAGATAATATAACACACCATTTTCAAAACAGACCAAAATGCAGATTTTGAGAAGTTGCAGGTTCAACCCACGGTTGCCATCCATGGACCGTAGGTCAGACCACGGCCTGTGCTGGTGGTCTGTGGTTCACCACTGCAACCCCTCCGTAAACCCAGCTCAGAAAAATTGGCTAAGTCTCGACCCACGGACAAACACACGGTTCGTAGGTCAGACCACGGTCTGTGGTTTGTGTCTGTGGATCAAGACTCCTTTACCCAGCCTCTTACATGAAACGGTCGACCAGCACAGACCGTCGTTCTATCTACAGTCCGTAGGTGAGGGTCAGCAGCCAATTAGATGAAAATTGTTGATTGGGTCAACTTCAAATGGTCACAGCTCTTAGCACAAAATTAATTAGGTGTCCTATGACCTATGACATGATATATAATTGAATCCTCTTTCCAACGCCACCGAGTTTGCTAAAATATGACCTCTGAGTAAAAAGTTATGCTCATTTTAGTGAAGCCATGTCAGGCAGACTTGACCTACGACCCCAATTTACAGACCGTAGATTGACCTACGGCCAGTAGGTCCCGTCCGTCGATCACTCCGACAGCAGTTAAGTCAGGGGTCTTTTGGTCTTTTCCTGTTTCGTTTAACCCCTAAGATACATCGTTTAGACCCTAAATTACAAAGTTTTAGTTAGTTTAAACCTAGAAACATAACTAGAACCTACCTAAGTCAAATCATTAATCAAACTTAAAAAAATTAGAGCGTATAAGGAGAAGAGAAGTCAAGAACCCTAGTTCAAGAACGCAGCAAGGTTCCTCCAATTCCAGCCCTAAAATTGAAGGTTTTCTCTGTGGAATTCATCACAGGTATGTGGGATTTCACCAGTGGGTTCCTTTCACCCATTAGATCCCTAGAATTAAGTCAGATTCTTGATTCCATGATTATGAACAGACCTAGGGTTTCTAGAACTTCAGCAAATTATCATGAATTTGTTATGGATATGTTCCAAATCAGATTAGTATGTTAATATTCAGTTTATTACATGAATTCCAGAACCCTATCTATGTATTTCTTTAGTTCTTGAATTACACATGCTAGGTCAGATATTTCAGTTATTCAGTTATATATGCCTCAATAATTAATGCATCAATATCAGTTTAATTGTTGCATTCTCAGTTTTCATGTTCAGTTCGAGCTATCCAGTAACTTTAGAAATTCAGTCATAGTGTGTTAATCACTCAATCCATTGGGAGTAGCATAATACTGAGTTGGACTAGGGTTCAGCATACCCAAATAGTCCCAGAACTACTAGCCACGTAGGTTGTAAGTCCCCTCTGTGAGAATCATTTCAGTGATCACGCCAGCATGCCTCTAAACCTCTGGCAGGGTATATTGGGTCCTCTCGATGAGGTGTATACATCGGACTCCACATTTAGCTCATGTGGTTTTATTACTGGTTATTAGTAGCTCCCACAGTTCAGTTAGATCCTATTGCATTGACCATTTATCAGTATATCCAGTATTCAGTTTCAGCATGTTATAAATTGGTCACTGCATTTAGTTATCTCAGCATTCAGTATCTATATCATATTTAGATTATATCATTGCTTATTTGCTTTGTTCAGTTATATGTTATTTCAGCTTTACTCTATCATGCATGCTCAGTGCCTTTCAAGTACTGACGCATACGTGCACTACATCTTCTTGTGATGTAGGTTCAGGTTCTCAGCATCCAGATCACGCTTAGATTGGTTCCCGATCTCCAGTTCAACAGAATCAGTGGTGACTCCTCATTTTCCAAGGATAATAGTCATGAGTTTCTTTTCAGTATTTTTAGTCCATTAGTTTCGGTTTTGCTAGACTTAGCTGGGGCCTGTCCCAGCATTTCTAGTCAATTAGAGGCTATTTTCAGACATAGTTTGATTCAACTTAGTATTGAGTTAATATCTTCTTTGTATTAAACTCATCAGTTTTCATTTATCTCAGTTATGGTATATGGGTATTCCCCATCTTTTCATTTTTATTTATGATTTAGCTTCCACATCAGTTTATTATCTTTAGTATGCTCATGATTTTGCCAGCAGGGTTAGCTTGGGATCTCTTTTGGTCCTAGGTCTCGTGTCTGCATCTCGGGGGTAGTCTCGGGGCGTGACAATTTCGATGCTAAGTAAATCGCGATGGTAAAAGACATGATCATATAAACATACTTTGGATTAAAGACTACCAATCAAATCATAAGTTCATATTTAGAGTAGCTCCTTTTAAAACATGAATCCATATTAGGAAAGTTACCTTCCTAAGCTTCCAAATCATAATTCCGTTCAAATATTATTAAATATTTCATAAATCATTGATACTTTTTCTTAAAATCATTTGTTTAGTCATAACTCATTCTTTTAATAAATAATGCATACATCCTTTATCAAATGCATGATCATAATTCATAAGTTCATAGACCTTTTACATAATTCAAGCTAATAAATTAGGAAAAGGTACAGGTTCATATGAAATCAATTGAAAATCATGTAATTAAATCAAATCATACATAATAAGATTGAATATAAATAATTGAATCCTAATAAAGAGTACCATAAATATTTGCATGAAACCCTAATGGAGTTCGGTGAAATCAATTTAGGAGATTGATATTCTTTTGGGACCGGATGAAAGAAATTTATTGGTGAACTCGCACATACCCTAGCAATCAAATCCCAAAAGCAATGGAGGAAGAAACCTTGAAGCCCTTGAAACCCTAATTCTTCACTTCGGAGCTCTTGAGAAATTTTGGAGAAGAAGACTTGGGGGAATCGAGGAATTTTATTGAATGAGAGGAATGTGTAATAATTTGAGGATAGTAACAACTATAAAGGCATTTATAGGACCAAAATGACATAGTTTAGGGGTTAATTAGTTTGGAAAAGACCAAAACACCCTCAATTAAAAACTGCAAGAAGACTCTACGATTTGGACCTACAATTTGTAAGACTTCCTACATACTATACTATTCAATCGTAGTCCCACCTACTAGAACCCAAAATCAAGCCCACTTTCCACGAGACCTCCCTACTGGTTATTGATGAGTTGGAAATTTTTAGTCATTTAGGGATTATAATTCATTAAATTAGTGTCCTCAATGGCTACTTTGTGCTCATAAATAATGTTAATATGTTGATATGAAACAATAATGTCTTAAGAACAATGTAGGGGAATTAAAATTCAAAAACGAGCAAAAAAGTGAAAAGAGAAGCATGAGATCGCAAAAGTCACTCGGCGACTCGCCGAGTGATCCTCCAGCTCGCCAAAAGTTCCATCAATGTAGCCCATGTACCAAGCTAACTTGGCGAGAAAAAGGATGATTCAGCAACACACTGAATGGATCACCGGTCACAATCCAACTTACCTAATATTCCAGAAACAATTTGGTGTAGAAGTCAAGCAAAAAGGCGAGAAGACACACAACTCGGTGGATGGCCGAATTGATCAGCCACCTCAACTAATCATGCCAATTGGACTTCGTGTTGAGTTTTTGGGAATGTATAAATTCATTTATTCAAAAAAGAAAAGAGTTCTTACACAGTGTATTCCTAAGTCTTTTAGAGTTTTTACATTTTCACATTGTTAAACACTCTTATAGAAAATTTGGATCTCGGATTTTGAGGTTCTAGGATTATATCTTTAATTTGTATTGCAGATTTTTAACAATTTAGATGGATAATCTTGTTCATAACAATTTCTTACTTTTCGCTATGTTTGGCTAAAACCTTCAACCATAGGGGTGTGATCATGTAGTCGAATGCAGTAATTAGCTAATGGGTGTTATTAATTGCTAAATTTTATGTTGTTTTAAAATGGTTTTAATTGCTTATTCATTTTATTAATTGATGAACTGAAGTTGCAAATTCAGTTCTAGCTTATCTCTCTATGCTTGCTTGAAGAAAAGGTGTTAGAGTAGAGTGAATGATTGATAGTTGTATTGATTCGTATATTTTCAAATTCCAACTTGAGAAAGTGGGTTAATTAAGAAATTGGGTTTTTTTTGTAGTGTTAAGCTTGTTGAGGTTCGAGAGAGCTCGCTTCAAACATGATAGTTTATCGAGAGATGGCTACTGTATTCAAAACCTATCCTACCCATTGAGATTCAACAACTTGAAGTAATTAGTAATTGCCAATTAAGCAAAAATAGCATTCAATTGATAACATTTCTAAGGTCCAATCTCTAATTGTTTAATTTGCTTTGTAGTTGTTCCTTATCACAAATTGGTTAGTAAATTCCCACCACTTGATACTAATCATTGAAACTTTGTGATTTATTTTATGTTGCACAATCTTTACTTCTAGAAACGATTAGAACACATTTTTACTACAGAGTTGAATTATTTATCATATCACTCCTTGTGAGATCGACCCCAACTCTTAGTTGGATTTATACTTGTTAGCGACCACCTATACTTTGAATCAGAAGAAGTGTAGTTGAGATTTATCAAAAATGGTGCTGCTGTCGGGGAGTGAGTTTTAGAATTCTTGTATTGATGTGTTTTCGTGAAATAATTTTATTGTAGCAGAATTATCTTATTTTTTCTGTTGATTGCTCCAAAACAAGTGAAGAAATGAGTGTGAACGGGAGCAATGCAAGTCAAATTGGGAACAATGATGACATCGGAAACTTGCATGATATATATGAGGATCAGCTGGGAAGTGTTGGTTCTATTTGATTGCTGGTGCTATTTGATTGCCTCTAACTGTGGGAAATTCGGTGTTTCATGTGACCAGAGCGATGTTGCAGCTGTTACAAATGAAAGGTCTCTTTAAGGGACTTGCTCATGAGGACCCGTATGACCAGATCTGTAATTTTGTGGATGTGTATGGACCATTTTCCTTCAAAAACATCACTCAAGATTTTGTTTGACTCCGTTTGACTCTGTTTTCCCTAATGGGGGGAAGCAACGAAATGGTTGACCAAACTACCAAGGAAATCTACCACTTCTTAGGGGATCTCACAGAAGTGTTTTATAAAAGGATTTTACCTCCCTCGAAGATGGTTAAGTTGAGGGATAATATTCATAATTTCAAGCAGATTGATGGTGAGCACATCCATGAAACGTGGTTTTGGCTGATGGGTTGCCAAACAACATGTTATTGCAATATTTTTATCGGAGCCTTGACACGGTCAACAAAGGTGTCACTGACCAACTCATTTGGGGTGGAATCATGAGACAACCTTTTGGCATAGCGTCAGTCTTGCTTTATGAGATGACCAAAATCAATCGTGCAAGAGGTACATAAAGAAAGATTAGGTTTCTCATTTGAAACTTAGGCTATCAAAGGAGGAAATTGAAAAGAACCAAGAACGAGATGAAAATATGGCCAACATAATAACCCAAATGGACCTATTGATGAAACATGTCATGGGAGGTGTTTATAAGGCTATAAATGTGGTTGGTGCAAATAGTGGTGTGAATCTTGATGACGCACAATTTGAGGCCGTGTAGAACGAAGAGGTACAATTATTTTCCAACCAAGTGGGGGGTTCTCGTTCAAACTATCCTAGTCCAGGCGGCAATCAAGGTTGGAATAGAAATCAGGATGATGGTTAGAGAGATCGAGATAGAGAATGGCGTGGCTGTGGAGAAAATTATAGAGATAGGGATGGTAACAAAGATCATTATGTGCCTCCTCATGAATTTCCAAAGCTGAAGGAATCAAACACAGATCCTGAAAGCTTTCGGACCGAGGATATTCTTTCCCATATCTTGAACAAGGTAGAAGGATTGGACAAGGTACCCAAGGAGATGAAAGATGATGTCTCTTCTCTAAATCAAACAATGACCTCGCACTTGGTTTCCATAAAGTTGTTTGAGACTCAAATGGGTCAAATCTCATCTCACCTAAATCCAAGAAATAAAGGGGGTCTTCCTAGTGATACTTTACTCAACCCAAAGAATGAGGCATGATCGCATGGCCACATTGTGCCACGATATTTAATAATGCGCTTCTTAGGAGGCAACCCAAGGTTGATTTTTTTTCATTTGACTAGCATATGATGGATGTGCATGTTGAAATTCAAAATTCTAGGGGAAAAGGCAATTGGGCAAGCTAAAGTCCACTCGGCGAGCCCTATATAGCTCAACATTTGAACCAATGGGAAGGCTTGTTTTTTGTTAAATTCGGTGGACTAAAGTCCACTCAGCAAATCGTTGAGTAGATCTATGGTGTTAATTAACCTCGCTGATTGAGGTGCAAACCTAAGGGTCAAGGGCATTTAAACATTTTAAATTCAAATCATCTCCATATTTTGGACTTTTTGACTCTTGCACTCTTACAATCAAATTTTAGATCATCATTTTAACTTTGAATTTTGTGGGTGTTCTTATATGGTCGGAATCTGAAGTGTTTCCCATCCTTTTCTCTTTGTCTTAGTGTCCCGTGCCTACAATTGAGGTTAGTTTTCCGAATTTGTTTTAAATTGCATAAATTGTGCTGAGCAAGTGTCTGAGTAGTTCATAAATATATTATTTTCCTTGACTATTTGCTTAATTGCTCATTGAAATCTAATTTGAAATCAATCATGCCTTATATCTTTTTAAGCCTAAATTAGTTTGAATTTCACGTTTGAATTTCTTGAAATGTGTGTTTAGATGTTGAGTTTTGTGTGGGTGAAGTCTAAGTAACCCAAATTCCATCAAACAACTCAAATTTTCCCAATGATGGATTGGATGAGGTTGTTCTTAAGAGAAAAATCATTGTTTTGTCAAATTTAGATCAATTGGGGGAAGTCTGAGTACTACACTGATGGCATACTCGATTGTCATACTAATCATGTTTTAGAAACTTTTTTCTCAAAACTCAACTTGAGAACTCAAGTGTTGGCTTTAAAAAGCTTTTCAAAATTTATAACTCCAATTATAAGGTTCATGTGGAATTATGGACATGAACGACTCGGATCAGGGATCTTAATAGCAATAAGGAAACTCAGTACTCAGAACTCAAGGACTCAAGGACTCGAAACTCATAACTCAATGATATTTCTCCTCTAAAAAATACTCAATTAATAGGGTTTTTGTGGAAATATAGACATGAACGAATCAATTCAAAAAATTTAATGCATAACATATAGCAATTCGATAATTAGGAATAGAATTTCAAAAAGAAACAAGAACTCAAGAACTCAAATCAACTTATCTAAAGAATACAAAAATCTAGGGATAGAATCCTAGATTACCCTTTTACTAATTTGAAAGTAGATATAGGGCGTGAGGACAAACTAGTCTACACTATGATAGCCTTACATACTTGGAAGAACAACGTTCTTGATGAATCTTGAAGGAGAACTTGATTAGAAACCTTGAAACCCTAGCTTGAAGGAGAAAAACCAAGAAAACCTTTTTTGAGACTTCTTGAATTAGTTTCTGAAACTCTATGGCAAAGAATTATGATTTTCATTAGTGATGCATAATTGTATGGAGGAATTTGAGTTGGAAAGAATGGAATTCTTTGAGAAAGATTTAACTTGAAGAAGAATCTTGAAAATGATTGAAAACTTGAAAAAGATTGAAAAAATCTTGAATGGAGTCTTCTACTTTGATTTTTCCTTAGGGTTTTGCCTTAGGGTTTGAGAGAGAAGAGAAAGATGAATTAAGAGATGAAAATCCTATTGTTTTTGGTCTTTAATCAGTCAAGAAATTCATTTAGGGTTTTCTTAGAGGTAAAATGATTAAAAAAAATGACCCTTTTTAATGTTTTCCCGTCGGTTAATTCGTCACTGCACTATATCTGGTCACTAAAATGGTCATAACTTTTTACTCAAATCTTCGATTAATGCGAAATTTGTGGAGTTGGAAAGAAGCTTCAAATACCTTTAATTTAATAGGTTTGTGGCCACGTAACTCTTTATAATCTAAGAGATATGGTCATTTGAAGTTGACCAAGTAGAATCTTACATCAAAACTTAATCGATAAGGAAACTTTCAACTCTACTTTGTGCTAGGAGATTTTAGTTACCTTAATTAATATCCAAAATCATTCC
Source organism: Solanum acaule (assembly GCA_036250505.1). Classification (NCBI taxonomy): domain Eukaryota; kingdom Viridiplantae; phylum Streptophyta; class Magnoliopsida; order Solanales; family Solanaceae; genus Solanum; species Solanum acaule. The sequence goes on from JAJOOR010008121.1 coordinate 31,369, forward strand.
CACACTAAAGAATTTAACTTTACACGTATGGGTAATTTAAGAATCACTCAATATGACCCTTCAAGTAAATGAAGAATAGTTCGAGTCTTAACTTAGAAATTTTTGAGGTGTTACAATATCTCCCCCTTCGGATCATTCGTCTTCGAATGACGGCTTGTCTAAGAATACAAAGGGGTTACTCTTACTGTATTCAAGTCTAACTCAGAATCACAATGCACTTAACATAGGGTAATTATTCTCATCTAAATGACAAGATTCAGGTTCTATACCTCTATAGGAAATCTCATCCCAAGAACACTACTCCTTACCGCTACATTCAACTAACCTTCATCTCACATCACGAAGCATCTAATATATCACGCATTCTCCACATGTTAAAAACACCACATTCAAGCTTAGAACCTTAACCACTCCATAGACTCCTACTAACCCACTTTCTAAGAACTTATCATCCTCTCATCATCTCTACCAATTGAACTTTCATGCATTATCACCAAGAAACTGACTTAGTACTCATTATAAAACTTTATCTCCATCTTCCTCCATATTCATAAGCTTAGATGGAATGAACACACCATCACTATGAAGATAAGAAATAGCAATCCTCTCCTCCATCATACACAACTACTATCAACAACACAACTCTCCAAAACTAAAAAAGAATTACCGATAGGACTTTAGGGTGAAAGATCATAAGCAAGATTCATTCGAGAATTCTGATATAAGAATATACATGCCATAACATTATGTTACTAGACATTGAGAGTAATTCATGGATTTGTGAGACTGAACATACTGTGAGACATGATTGCTTATATGAATAGGTTCATAGCATAAGACTGGTATCCATAACTTTATGGAATAAGATAGAGATCACTGTCTCCCTTCCCTTAGATTACTGAACCTATGCATGCATTCTTCTAATTTAAGGGCACTTTCACTACTAATGTTCATAATCTAGTAACTCATTCAATCTTTTCAGGTGAAAAATACTACCCAAGAATTCTAAAACATACCATACTCTTAAAGGTCTCAGCTGAATAACATTTAGAGAAAAGAGTATATGATTACATCTTGCTTTTATCTCAAACGCTTAATTCATATGAATAAGAGTGCATTCTTTTGAATCTCAACACTTAAGCTCACTCACGGGCTTCTCTCAATCTCATATGCAATATCATGACTTTCTCAATATGTTTCCTGAGAATTACTCATCGATAAGGATCTGACTTTTCTTTTAAACCACCTTGTGTATGAGAGGTAGTCGAATAGATATGAGAGACGCACGTGTTAGAATACGTTCCTTATGAAACATTTCTATTGCACGATTTAGATTATGAAAGAATGGAAACTTTTCTTAAATGTTTGTAGTCCCTCAATTATAGAAGTGGGGCCCTCACAACAATAAATAAGATCCTACCGACACGGCTTCATAAATACCCTAGGATACTTGAACTCTGTACTTTGATAGCAAGTTTCTCATGACCCAAGCCTACACTCTGGACGTGGTCGGCACTCGAGAACCATTGTTGGCCCTCAAGCGAACCCTCATCATGGGTGACAAAGCCTCAAATTGAAACAAACATTTAAAAACAGTTTACTGAATCTCTAAACTTCGCTAAATATATTGTGTACGAAATATATGTTTTAAATAAAATATCTGAAAGACTCTTCAAAACTGTCTATCTATGAAGTCTCTACTGTAAAAATATGAGTGTCGGGACAAGACCCACAACTACCCAAAATGTTACTAATACTAACAACTCATAAAATTGTTGTTCTCCGAAAACAAGGACTTCTTAATCAAAAGCTGACGAGTAGATGAAAGTGATCTCAACAGGATCTTGTTGAGGATCCTAAGAACCTATATGTGCATCATTAAAAGATACAGGTCGAATGACATCAGTACATTGAATCTACGAGTATGTAATATAGCTGAATAACAAATAACTGAATAAAAGGACTGCTTTAGATAAAACATAAACTCAACTAAATGTAAAGGATTAAAGGAATGAAATCATTTGAAACTTTACAAAAACACTTACTCACCTCTCAAACTTAGCATAATAAGTGATATAATAAAAATACACTTTTAACTTTATTTGGGAGACTCTCTAACCGACAACCATCACAATGAGCTACGTGATGGTACAACGTCTCGGTCATGTTGCCAGAACTGTCATATACCTTGCCGAGATATAGAAAATCGTCAAATAGGTAGATCCACTAACTATTCTTAAAAGTAATAAGGAATCATCTAAAAAGTATGATCCTAGATCCATGTTGGCATACATGGTTTATGAGGATTTTGAGTTGTCTGAACTCATCCACATATCGGTGCTCAATACTACTACTAATAATATATAGAACTCATGCTCAAATGTCTAAAAACACAACTCATCCTCAAATTGAGATAATTATTCAAAATATTCTCTTAAAAGAGATTCTACCCAAAACTCATCATGAACTCATTTAGAAATCAAGGTTTCCTCTCGTTTTAAATGTAAAAGTTTTTACAGTTGGGAATACTTGGTTCTCTTATACTCATTTTTAAGCATGACACTCAACTCTGCTCATTCTCTTACTCATTCACTCAAGTCTTAAGACAAAATTTAGATGACTGTAAAAGACTTCTCAAAAATGACTCAAAAATGTTTCTCGAACTTTACTCTTAATCTTTACTTTAATTTGAAATGAAGATTTAAGATTCATGAATAGGATATATAGGATCTTTCAATGATTAATGAAGGCTTAGATAGTTAACATTGACAAGAGAGTGAAGACACGACTTGAAATAACTCATACGGGATGAAGAACGAAGAAGAAAGGGGACTGACAACCCTGGTGTACTACTGGCACAGGGTGCCATGCCTCAAACTACTGAAGGTAGTTTGGGGCACAGTTCTGGCGCAGCACGCCAGGACCCAAACTACTGAACAGTAGTTTGTGCGCACTGTTGGCATGGCGCCCACCCCCTACCCTAATTTTTAACGAATTTTTCTTGCTCACTTTAAGGCCTAACTCTTCTAGAATCAAATGGTTTACTCCCAAACTCATTTAGATCCACAAACCCAACTAAATTAATCGAAAACCCACTTAAATCCTTCAAGAACATCACTCATTTGCAGAACCTTCACTTCAACAACTCAATAAGACTCCATTATTAAAGAATGAAGCAAAACCTCAAGAACTCCTCAGGAATCGAAATCAACCAACCTAACATGTTCTGAAAGTTATGGTTGTTTTAAAGTTGACCCAAAATATAAAAACTGACCAATGTTCAAGGTGTTACAATATCTCCCCCTTGGGAACATTCGTCCTCGAATGAGTTCACACTAGATAGAGCAGGGGTGGAACATATTTAACAACCTATTTTCTAGCATGCAACAAGCAATTTACTTAGCTCAGCTTATTAATTTAAGGAGTACTTTACAAAGAATTAGTACCTTGATTTGGAAATTCTCCGAAAGGGAAGAGATGTGGGCATCACTTCTTCATATCATCCTCAGCCTCCCAAGTAGCTTCTCAACAAATTAATTTCTCCATAAGACTTTGATTGATGCAGCCTCATTGGTTCTCAACTTGCGAACCTGAAGATCATGAATCTGAATGGGTATCTCCTTATAAGATCTAGGCGTTGTAGACGATCATGAATCTGAATCAACTCTTTAACACACAATCTAGGTGTTGTAGACTCAAACCAACCAACTAGAGAGTGACAAGATCTACCATATAAGGCCTTAAATAGGGCCATTTGGATGCTAGAATAGTAGTTGTTATTGAACGCAAACACCGCAAAAGGCAAGAACTAATCCCACTAACCTCTGAACTCTAAACCACAAGCCTATAACATATTCTCAAGGACCTGAATAATACGCTCTGACTGACCATCTGTCTGTAGGTTGAAAAATATGCTAAGATCAAAGCAGGCGCCCAACTCATCCTAAAAAGTCCTCTTAAATCTAGAAGCAAACTGAGTACGCCAATTTGATATAATGGAGACAGAAACACAATGAAGACAAACCACCTCACAAATGTATATACGGTCTAACCCCTCAGCACTAAATGAGGACTGAAAAGGGAGCAAGTGTGTTGACTTGGTCAATCAATCAATAATGACCCAAATAATGTCAACACCACTAGAAATCTGAGGCACACTTACCACAAAGTCCATGGTGATGCCGTCCTACTTCCACTCTGGAATGGGTAATATCTGAAACTCACCACTAGGTCTCAAGTCCTCAGCCTTAACTTGCAAACAACTCAAGCGATGAGACACATAGTGTGCAATATCTCTCTTCATTCGGGCCCGCCTATAATGTATCCTCAAGTAACAATACATCTTCGCGTTGTTTGGATGAATAGAATACCTACAATCTTAGACCTTTCAAAGTATTATCACTTGTATCAAACCCTCAACTCTGAGAACACAGATATGACCTGCAAACCTCAAAAACGCCCTTTAAATCCAATGTAATCTGACTACAATCACCTGCTAACACCCGATCTTGAAGTGCCACCAAGGCCTCATCCTCAAATTGTTAGCTACGGATATGATCAAGAAGAGAAGTATGAACTCCCACATAGGCTAAATACGGCTAGAATCTGAGACATCTAGTCGGACCATTTGATTTGCTAAGGACTAAATGTCAAAAGCTAAATGTTGTCCACATCAAGTAAGAAGGCTAGACTACCCATACTCACCACCTTCCGACTCAAAGCGTTCGCTACCACATTTGCCTTGCCTGGATGGTATAGAATAGAGAGGTCATAGTCCTTCTGAAGCTCAATCCAGCCACACTACTCGAATTAAGATCTATCTGGCTCCTAATGTACTAAAGATTAATGTGATCAGTGTAGATATTACAAAAAAGCTCATACACGTAGTGCCTCAAGATCTTTAGCGCAAAAACTACCACCGACAGATCCAAGTGATGAGTGAGGTGGGTGTGCTCATGTAGCCTAAGCTGAATAGACTCATAAGAAATAACCCGGCCCCATTACATCAATACACAAACTAAATCATTGCAAGATGCATAACATTCGATTGTGAAGACCTCACCCTCAACTTGAATAGTCAATACTGGACCAATAGTCAGCAACTCCTTGAGCTTCTAAAAGATCAACTCACAGTCTTCAGACCACTCAAAAGGAACATCAAGGGGGTTAACCGGATCAAAGGTGTTGCAATACTGAAGAAGCCATCCATAAACCTCTTCTAATAGCCTACAAAATCAACAAATATCTGAACCTCAACCAGCGAAGCGGGCCTAGCCCAACCACGAATAGCTTCAATCATCGTCGGATCTACCATGATGCCATCATTAGACACCATGTGCCCCAAGAATGTTACAGATGAAGCCAAAACTCACACTTTGAGAGCTTGGCATAAAGTCGTTGATCTCTCAAAGTGTGGAGCACAATCCTCAAATGATGCTCATGGTCACTCTTGCTCCATTAGTATACCAAACCATCATCTATGAACACAATGACGAACAAATCAAGATACGACCTGAAAACTTGTGTCATCAAGTTAATGAAGGCGAAAGGGGCATTAGTATACCAAAAAGACATCACTAAGAAATCATAGTGGTCGTATCGAGTCCTAAATGTAATCTTAGGGATCTCCGCTACCCTAATCCTCAGCTGACGGTAACCATATATCAAATCAATCTTTAAAACCGTTGCGGCACCCTGAAGTTTGTCAAATAAATCATTAATCATAGGCTTTGGGTTGCGGTTTTTCACCGTCATCTTATTCAACTGCCTATAGTCAATAGAAATACACATCGTATTATCCTTTTTTCCACAAACAGAACGAGAGCACCCCCAATGTGATATACTAGGCTTGATGAACCCCTTACCAAAAAGGTCATGAAGTTGAACACTAAGATCATTGAGCTCTATAGGAGCCATATGACATGGAGGAATGGAAATAGGCTGAGTACCTAACTCAAGCTCAATAGGAAAGTCAATATTACACTCTAGGGGTAGGCCAGGTAGGTTAGTACGAAGCACATCTATAAAATCACAGAAAACTAGAATGGACTCAAGTAAAGGGACCTCCCTACTACCATCACACATACCGGCCAAACAAGAGAAACACCCGCTAGCCACTAGCCTCCAAGCGTGAACAAAAGAAACAACATCAACTAATGTGCTTCTATCAGAGCACTGCCAAACTACCAGGGGAACACCAAGCATGGATAAGGTAACAGTCTTAGAGAAATAATCTAAAACCACACGGTAGGGAGATAGTTGGTTTATCCCCAAAATAAGATCAAAACCAAGCCTATCCAACAACATAAGGTTAGCCCGAGTTTCACGCCCCCGAATAGTAACTAAGAATGATCAAAACACATGATGTACTACTAAAGACTCACCCACGGGGGTTCACACACACAACGATGCTGCCATAGGCTCAAAACTCATACCCATACAAGAAACATAATACATAGACACATAAGAATAGGTAGAGCGTGAATCAAACTAAGCCAATGCAGGATGATGGCATAACATAATCATACATATGATCACATTTGATACTTTACCCTCTGCCCTCGTTAGGGCTACATAAAAATGGCCATGTCTACCTCTATCCTGGCCATCAGTCATAGCACCTAGCCTGCCTCCAAATGCTTACCCCGAATACCCTATTGTTTACCATAACGGTCCTAACCTTGACCTCAACCCCCAGCTGGAGGTGCTGCTGGTAGTGCTGGTAGAGTTGTTTATCGTGCCAGATAAATCCATCTATGAAAAGGGCAATATCTAACCCAATGACCTAACTTACTACTATCAAAATAACCTACGATTATCTGCTCCTAGAAGAACAACCACAACGGCCAAAACTACTAGCCTATGACCCATGACTCTTACTAGAGTCAACCTTACTTTGTCTATACCATTCACCCTCTAAACTCTGCATTTAGGCCTAAAAAGGCCGACTGTGATGACCCTGTTGAAACCGTTGTCGAGCCCTATCATATGATCTCTAGGCATGGAAGGCGACACAATATAGTTACCCTCATACCAAGCTCTCATGTCGCTATCCCCTTGGGCCTCACAATTGTGTTGCTTAATAGTGAAAGCATGATCATTAACATACAGAAAAGGGTGACCTGTTAAGACCATAGAATGAGCCTCAATGCGAAGTGGTAGTCTCATCCCATGAACAAACAACAAACTCTCTCCTCCTCCACAGGCAGAACCATGTTATCATGGCGGAAGAGCTCCTGAAACCTGTCCTCGTACACAGACATTGTCATAGAGGTTGCTCTGATCTAGAGAACTGATCTCATAGGTGATCTCTAACGCTATGAGGGATGAATCTGGCAATGAAAGCCTCTAAAAACTCAGTCCAGGTGACCGGAGGAGACCTAATGGGCCAAGTCTAGTTTAGTGTATGCAACCACTATCTGGCTGGCCCATCAAGTTGATACACGGTGATGTTGGATCATCTCGACTCCACGAGACCCAAGGTATGCAGCCGCTCCTGGTAAGTAGTAAGAAAATCAAGGGTATCCTCACCCACAGCCCTAGAAAACCTTAGAGGTTGAAGACTCAAGAATAGCCTAAACATCTTCTTCTCCTCTAGAGGTATATCTCGAGCTATAATCATGGGTTGGGCACCCATAGGTGGTACATATGCCCTAGGTGCCTTTGTTGCAGGCTAATCTTGTCGACCTGTTGCTGGTGGAGGTACTGGTATTGGCATTGATGACCTCGAAGTCATGAGTACAGAGAAAGAGATAAATACATGTCCCAAAAGTGGACCACAACAAGCCATCATAAAAGAAAGAGACAAGTTAACATAAGTACAAAAGTTGATAGGCTGATCCAGAATACCAAGTTCTCACCCTTTTCTTTGATATCAACAAGCTGCAAAAGATTACACGAACGATCACCGCTGATTACTAGTACTTGGACCTGCATCATGAAAAGATGTAAGTGTAGGATAAGTACCAAAACAAGGGTACTCAGTAGGCATCATAGGCCGACCGAGAAAGAAAGGTAAAACAATCATAAAATATAGAATCTAGACACAAACAGAGGCCAAACATATATGAAATGAAGGCACAAAAGTGTAGTGAATGTAAATCTATGTACAACTAAATTAAACCTAACTGACCCCTATAAGGCTAGAAGGTACACTCGTGTGCAAGTTGAAATAAAACCCGAATGGTCCCCTTAAGCCTGATAGGTATACAGAATTGCTAAGTCTACAAGGCAGAAGAGTAAACCAGATCTGAATCAAAGAACTAGTAAAATCCTAGCCCAACTAGCAAGAGTTAAAATCAACTCAACCAGTCAATACCCAGTCCCACTAGAAGGAGTGATTATAAACCAAGACTACCCAAATATAGAATTCACTCAAAAGGGAGTCAATCACCAAGCTAGAAATAGTGCCTCGGGGGTATATCAACTCTATAGAGGTTCTCAGATATCCCAATGGCCTATCCAACCATCCCACTCTCACGGGCGTCAGCTGCCCAGCTAGTAACAGTGCTCAAGGGCATATAGACTCCAAAGAGGATCACATGTAAGCTCCAAGCAACCATGGATTGATGTCCACCCTCAACAATATCTTAAAAGGCTCCAAGGCAGAAGCACTCCAATCTCGAGAAAGCACACAATCTCCGATAATGCATCATAACCATAGAAATATGGAGAGGAGACAAAAAGGCTAGCAAGTAGCGCAAATGCCTAAGCTAAGGCCGATACTATCAGACCCAAGTGTGCTATTCCAGTGGACAGGGACCTAGTCCATCCAAAATGACATCGGATACATACCATAGTCACAAGGTGCATAAGGCTAAAGCAAAACTAGTCTATCCTACACTAAGACAAAATCATGCTCCAAAACAAGTAAATAACATAGCATGCTACAACACACATACAACCCTTTACCAGCATGGTAGTGCCCTCAAAAGAGTAGTAATCAACCTTAAATCATGGTCTCTACCATGGAAAGAAGGAATAACTTGGCACTCACCCCCAATTCATACTCATCATCGTGAATTCACACATGCATGCCCAATCTAATTATAAAGGAAGTTGTAGCCTACTTGTACACTTATCGCACACACTCCAAATCACAAGGAAATAGATTCTTCTTTTTGAACAACCTCTAAACATTTTCACACTATCAAAAAAGGATCAAAACATCAATATGGACATTTAGACACCATAATTACCCAAAACGTATACAAACCAATTTCTAGAGTCAAATGGCAGTTGTGGGATCCATATTGGAAATTCTGGAATTTAGTCTATGCCTTGTACTTATGTCCAAAAATAGAACATAATTTGAGGCTCAAAAATCAGCTAACACAACAACACAACAAAAATTCAAATTAAAAGAGAGAAGACATCAGCTTGCCAAAAAAATTCACTTGGAACGGAGTGCCAGTGACACAATGCAATCACTCCACCACGTAGCCCTAAAAATAAAAAGTGTGCAAGACTTTTATTCAACCAAATCAGAGTTAAAACGAGGGAGGAATCGCAATTCTAATAGCATTACCCAAGGTTGGTCGCAACTAGGGGTTAAATAGTGAGGCCTAGTAAGTGACTAGTCATGATCGCGGCCGACGACGTGCAAATGTAAGGTCACCCATTTGTGACCATGAATCCCAAGTGCTAGCCCTTCGCGACCGCGAGGCTAAGGGCTTGGGATCGCAAAGCCTTAGCTGACAGCAAAGGGCTTGGCCTTTAAAACTTTGATTTGGTGCCCCAACGTCGTTCGAAACCTGTGCACGCAAATGAACTATAACACCCCATTGGAAATGACATTCAAGACTCAACTAAATAATCGAAATTCCCAACCGAGGTCGTTTCAATAACAAGTGGGTCCCACACCCAATTTATATTTTAAGTCAAAATCCACAAAGGGCCTTGGAATTAGCTCGAAAGCCTCAGGACCTAAATGAAGGGTCTTTCTAGACTAGTCTCAACAATTCGGAACTAACCGCACTGACAAAATTCTCAACCAGGCTAATTTACTCATAGTTTTAACTAAAGTTAAACTTAATCTTCAGCTTAAAAGTTAAAATGCTTAATCGCACAGACTCACACTAAAAGCCTCGAGAGTCGTGTTGCCTATGTTATAAGCCTAAAATGACCCTTCCACAACTAATGAAATCGTCATTATTAGATTTCGAGGCCATCTTCTGGAACTTCTTATAAAAATTACCAATCAAGGTTCAAAAGCTCCCAAAACACTAAAACTTGAAGAAAAGTCAAACGAACGACCTGGTGACAAAACTATTAGTCCAAACAAGTCATAAATCACTTGAAGTCGCTGCAGGAAATCTATAAACGGGAAACATGAGGCATAAACACAGTAATGACCTGAAGGTCATTACACATACATGTTACAAATTCAACTTATATGGATTTTACCATTATCATTAGAAGATTCACTATTTATAGACCAACACACAAATTCATCTATGTATGAATGGTTATGTCTATGCAAAAGTTATCATACAACAAAAACTTTCTTTTTGATGAAGTCACAACATTTTTGGTGATACTACTTCACGAAATTACACAATATTTCTATCATGCCTTATAACCTCATTATCACATTAGTAGTTAAACAACTAGCTATTGCTAAAATTGTAAAGTTATAAATATAATTATCATATCAAATACATCAAAGACATATTTTGTGGGTATTGAAGAAATATTTTTTATATAAAACTTCTTCAAATATGATTGACTATTAATCATAATCCAATCACCCCCACACTTTGAGTGTTTCAAATGTCCTTTTGTAACTCGTTTGGACAGCTAATTAACATCAATATATCGTCTTGTATTCAAATTTATTGTCTTCCAATACTATAATACATTAGCATTCAATAAGAAAACAAAGTCTTCAACATTTAAAGAATGCAAAATGATGTAACAAAAATTATCATTTCAATTATTTTAGTAACTTTCAAGTATAGATACTATCCATCAAAATAAAGGAATTTATATATCATTTCAAACTTGAAAATAAAATTCACGTGATCTTTATGCAATACAATTATGCCATAATAATTTATTTTGTCCCAAATAACAAATTTATAATACGCATATCAAATACGCTAGTCCTAAATTAATTAAAATTTATTTCATGATCATCACAAGTGAATTATTTATCCTAACATTTATGAAAAAACATTTATCCAAAATTCCAAAGGTTAAAATTTCATAAATAAATAATAAGAGATGTTAAGAAAGCAGAACTTGATGTATGTCATTTTCTTCGTGATCCATTGTTTGCTCACTTTTGTCATATGACTTGCTGCCATAGAATAATACTTTAAATCACTATAATATTTTATTCTTACAACCCCACTTCCTCCAAAATTTGAGGATCTTTTATGGTTAATCTTATTTAATCCCAATATCTCTTCAAAATTGTTAGAAAAAATAATAGGAAATATATTAGAAGAAGAAGATGGTTTTGAGGCGTGTAATCACTTTCTTTAAAAAGACATTGCCCATACACAAATTAGGCTAAAATACAAACAATTCTACTCAAGGATATAACAAAGCCCTTTATTTTTACATGTAGATTTTTCTTAGAACTTAAAAGATGACTCTTCATAAGAGTCATGTTCTTTCATGAACAGATGAGTTTACATAAGTCATGTTCTTTCATGAATAAATGACTATACATAGGTCATGTTTTTTCATGAACAAATGACTTTCATATCAGTCATGTTCTTCCACGAATAGATGTGTCTATTTAATTAAATACCTTTATATAATACAAAATATTTAACATATTATTGATAGAGTGGAAGTGTTCAGAGGCAGTTTTAAAGGGCAAATCTCTAGCCTTGTGATTTGGAGTGCGTGCAGTCGGATTATAGGTAGGCTACGGCTTCCTTTCTAACTAGATTGAGCATGAATGTGTGAATTCATAATGATTAGTGTGAATTGGGGGCTGGGAACGGAGAAGAGGAAGATCACTTGACATCCTTGACTGTCTTGCTTCATTATGAACCTTGTATAGATCGTCTTTTGCTTTTTTAGACAAGTTTTTTTTTTGTCCACTTTTAGGACTTCTACTCTTTTGTTAGCACAACTATGTACTTGTGACTTCAAGTTTTTGGGAGGAATATTTATGTATATAGTTTGGTTTGCTTCCTCTCTTATATTATTTTGTTGTCTAGAAGTCCTCTTTCTTCTTACTTCTACCCTTATACGAATTACTTTTCATTTTGAGTTAGGGGTTGGCTTACCTATTGGTGGGTCATAGTAGGTGCCAACATGACTCGAGGAATCGGGTCATGACAAAAAAATATTGTTATGAAGCCTCTACATAGATCCTTGACATGATTAGATTGTATTAGTGAAAATTTCTTAGTGCAAGTTGGGTCTCTTGCCTTTTTGGTGGATTTTGTCAATCTAGACTTTGAGGCGGATGTAAAAGCCCCATTTACTTTGGAAATTCATTTTTAGACACCAAATTTTTTTATTGATGTAGCTTATAGGAATGTGACTACGAGAGTGTGTGACAATATAAAGGTCTTTAATGTTCATAAAGTTATAAAACTACATGTAGTCTATAAGAAGTTATCGGCTATCACCATATTACATGTGGACTTGTGTTGCTACTTTTTTTGTTTAATGATTTGATAGAATGAGATCTTATGGGCAAATTTTTCATTGGATACATAGCAATTCATGAGATTGTGTTTTTTTTTATGTTTGTGAGTGTGTTCATAAGAAATGGATATTTTGAGCTTCTTAAGAGAACTCTAGGCCCTCTCCCAAGTTGTCTATTGAGGAAGTTCCAAACATGAAGTTGAAAAAAATCCTTCTCACCACTAGTATGGATTATCTGGGAGGATGAAACTTCAGTAATATTTTGGCTAAAGTTTTATCTAATGTTTAGCTAAAGAAGCCCTAACAGTTTTGAAACACTGCAAATGAGCTCTAGGTTGGAAGATGTCTAATATCCACGGAACCAGATCCACTCTTTATGCACAAGATTTACACTATATAAGGATTCTATTCAACATTAAAGAAGGCTAAATCAAGTCATGAAATATGTGATAAGGAAAGAGGTTATCAAGTGGCTTGATACAAATATTGTTTATCCAATTTCTAACAAGAATTAGGTTAGACATATGCAAAGTGTCCCTAAGAAAGAAGGGATTATGGTGATGACAAATGTGAAAAATGAGATAATTCCTTCATGCATAGAATATGCATGGACTATATAAAGTTGAATGAAGACCCCAAAAAAGATCATTATCCTATTTCCTTCATTGATCAATTATTGCTTTTGAATGGTTATTCACAATCAAATGGCCATTGCGCTGAAGGGTCAAGAAAAGATGAACTTCACATGTTTAGCTTTTCATCATAAAGTGGAGGTTCTCTAACAAAAACTAGAGGTTCTTTAATTACAATTTGTACAATTAGCCTTATTCTTGTAGTGTTTTGCTTTTGATTTATATCATCATCTATTGTTTATATATTATGTTTCACTTATAGACCTAGTGTGTTGTTGTTACTGTTTTAGTTATAATACTGGTCCAATTTTAAATCCTAATCCCAATTAAGTAAATCCACCTTTTGATTTTCTTACTTAGCTAATAAAAACACTAACTCGCCCTAAAAGTACAAAATCACTACTAAAAAAATTATACTCGTTTAAAAATAGTTTTAAATAACCCCGCATGTTGAGATTTACTTATTTCTTATAATGTATTTTTCAAATTTTGACCTATGGAGGTTGTGTTTTCAAACTAAAAATAAATTTTAAGTATATAATTTTAAAAAAAAATCTGGTAAAGCATGGATTGGGTAAGTCAGAAAATTAGGTGAGCTAATTTATATAATTTTAGTTGGAGAAAGAAAAATGGACTACTTATAAAATGACACGTGGAATTTGTATAATTTTAATGCAGTGTTGACAGTTAGTCATGTGATATGTCTTAAGCCAAAAATGTAAGCAGAGGGGTATTTCTAAAAAAATAGTTGGATGAAGAATATATTCAAACTTCTTATGATAATTTAGGTGCAATTTCGACCCTTTCTGGATAAACTAACATCTCTATGAAGTAGGTGCTATTTCGACCCATTTTTTGGATAAAACTAACATCTCTATGAAGTCTATGAACAGAGAATTTTTGTCGAAATAAAAAATGGATGTCCTAATTACATTTATTTTAAAAAACAAGTCTTACTTGCGTTAAAGTAGAAACAAGAATTGGTCCTTCGAATAGAAACATGGAATAAATCTTTCCTCAAAAAAAATATGAGTTCTAGGTGACATAGACATGAATAGAAATACATATGTTTATAGTGATTTTTTATATCAAAATGAAACTAAATAGAAACCATGCATTGAATTATTTTTTTATATCAAGATGAAACTAATCCATTGTTCAATAAAGAGGATTTCAATTGGACTTCAAAATTAAAGAGAAATATAGATGTTCTATCAATTACAAAAAAAAAGTAAATAACAATAAATGTGCAAGTAGTAATTAAAAAAATCTATTGAGCTGTTCGAATGTATTAGTTAAGGGTGATATGTTCAAAATGTGAAAATGTTATAGCCAACTCTCTGTTTTTTTTTTTTTTTTTTTTGCAAGATTACAATAACCTTTTCTTTGTTGTCTTGAGCGTTCAACATTTTCTTCATCAATCAGAATATTTATGCATGTCTGGAACAATCTCTTTTTCGTCAATATTTCCATGCATTATTTTGTCTACTTCATTTAGTGGATGAAATCCATCATTTGTGGAAGGAAGTCGCATTGTCAAATTTATCAAATTTTCAACAGTCACGCATACATTTTGTAAATGCAATTATCAAGTAATAGAAAAATAAGGCTCATGATTCTAAATAAATGTCTTTCGTTAAATAGAATGCACTGTGAATTTTTTCTTATCAACTAAAGTTGTGTCACAAATATCTATTTATTTTTATTTGTATATTTTTTGTATAAATGCTATTATCTAATAGTTTCCTTAACATGAGTTACCTTGTTATTGTGTATGTCATCCCAGTTCATAAGGTTGTTCCATGCATCATCGAGAATTTTTTCAGTCTCCCTCTTGTCATGATTGTGGTGTCCATTTCTTTTGTGTTTCTTTGTTGCAGATTCTCTCCCCGAAATTGAAGACTCTCCTCTTTTCTTGGATTTCTTTTCTACAACCTCAATATACATTAAAATTGAATAAGAAAATATTGTAAAAAACTGTAATTTTCATGGCACCTTAACATGAGGGTAAATGTTATTGTTTTGTAACTGGGGGTTATAGTGAAGTTTACGCTATGAAAATTATATATTGCAAAAATCATTTAAGGCAACGGTACATTCATAAGATCCATTGTGGTGTGACCCTTTCCCATACCCCTAATATTTTGGAAATGTTTCTTTCTATTAGAAGTGATATTTAAAAAAGGTAAATTTTGAATCTAGTAAATTAATTTGGATTTGCCTAATCAATTTGAGAAGAATACTTTTATCAATATTAGAGCAATTTAGTGCTCTGCTAAACCATTAAAAAGTAAGAAGCTACATATTTAGCTTAATTCTGAAAATCTGTAACTACTATACCACCCAAAAATCAATATTTTTTCTTAATATCTTGATCAAATAATTCAATTCTCTAAATAATTAAATTTGGTTTCTCAGAAAGATAACCAAATCGGCTATCATTATCAAAGAAAATCCATGTAATGTAAAAACTTACCATTGACTCTATTACTGCATTGGTTTCTTGCTGAACTTTTACCTTCAAGTTTTCAAAACCTTGGAAAATATGTCTTCTTACATCCCCAATAGATCGACACATAGTATCTTTCCTATCATGAAAGTAAAACTGCAATTCAAGAAGAATTTTCTTAATTTCCATATAGAAATTACATTACAAAGTAATAATATGCAACATTACCAAATATTAATAATTAAAATCACAAAAAAACAGGTTGATAATTTTGAATTCAAGCAAGACAAATGCTACCTAAATTATTTTTGTTTAAAGGGGTAGGAAAGAGAAAATGAGTGAAAATAAATTAGCATTTGCTTGGAAGTGACTATCACTAAATCCAATTGCCATGTATGACATAAAGAAAAAATCATACATTTCGAAGGTACATTTGAAACATTCCTTCTAAAAAATATATATAGATAGATAAATAAATAGATAAATATGACTCTACATTAGGGAAGTAGAAAGACTCGATATTCAAATAAAAAGAAAAAATTATAAAAGAACATATATTACCGTTTCACATTTTCCATTTGGACATTGTCTCCTTTCGGCTTTCCATCCATGTAGTATGTCAAAATATTTGTGATTAAGTCCGTACAAATCACTTGCCTCATCTTCATTCTATTATCCGAGTCCATAATTAAATATTAAAATAGTTAGGCCTCTCTATATACTAAACATCCTCTTTCTATAATATTTTGCTATATTAACCATATTTCTTTAGAACTGATTTTTCATGTTATGTTATATCATACATCATTTATTATAATATCTCACTATTGTAATAAGAATAAAACATCCAGACAAAGGAAGCTATTATAGAAATGTATAACAATATTAGTGTCTTTTACATAAAAAAAAATCTTAGTATTCAAATGTACTAACTTTTTTTAGTTTAATGGTATAAAGGTGTTCTACACCTTTAGAAGGGACAATAACGAAGTCAACAAATGTATTTGCAATGACTTTGGTAGTAACTAGCATTCTCTTCCTCCCAGCTAGTTTATGGGTTACTTTCATTGTTCCAACATCATTCTGCAAATAAGAAAATACGCTAAAATTTTGTTACAATAACTGAAAAGATGAGAATCTATAGTTAAATTATTTTTAAACATATAAAAAGGATCATTATTCGAAAAAAAGAAGTAAGAAATCAAGTTCACATAAAATGAAGTAAGGGAGAAAGATCTTTGCTTAACTAGAAACTAAGTGAATTGAATTGCATGACTGAATTTCTATAAAAAGAAATTAAGTGTGCCAATATTTAGTTCTTTTTACACTTATAATTTTTATTTTTCATATGTAATAAAAGACACTAGAATTCTCCACCTCACTTTGACAATCATGTTTCAGAAAACTAAAAGACTTTCAAACATAAATTATTCTCAATAATCAACAAAAAGAGACCATATTTATAAGAAAAGTATTCTATCTACTTAGTGAATTTCTTCTTCTTATCAAATGATCAATATGAAAAAACATTAACCTCTCTCAATTGAATCAATATTTTAATCTAGAAAATTCAAACCAATTCGTATTTGAAAAATTCCGCCGAATGTTCTATCATACTAAATAGCTGGCTCACTACAAGTAACATATAGAATATTTTTATAAAAATCAATTGAAGAGAAATTAAACAATTATAGATATTAAATATTTAAATAATTTATAAATAGGTCAATTTGAGAAAACTTCACAAATATTAAAATAGTACTTTATTAGATTATCATTTGATTCTTTTTATTTTGCATTAGTATAAAGATTGATTCCGTGATATATATCTAGAGGGGATTGAACAATTTTAATATGATTACAAATTAATATTCTCGACTTCAAACTAATATAAAATTTAGGTGAAAAGACTCGATATACTCTTCAACTTTGTGAATTAAGGTTGTTATGCCCTCTTTAAAAAAAAAATGGCTTATGTATACCCCTTCCTTTACACAAATGCGCAGATATACCTTTTTCGGCAGGAGTAACTAAAAAATAAAAAATTCACAAATTTCTAGTAAAATAAAATCTATAGAGGGGTATATTTGACCCTTTCTCGCAAAGTTAAAGGGTATATCTAATCTAGTACACAACTTAACTTTTTCCTATATATATATATATATTTTATTTTATTTTTATTTTTATTTTTTTTTAAAAAAAAACTATATGAGGACAAAACTCCAACGTCACCAACATCAAGTTTAACTGAATGTGCCTAAATTTTCTAGTGAAACTAGAATTAAAAATATCATACAAAAATTAAAGCATCAGACATTAGAAAAAAAGAAGCAATAAAGTTATTGAAATCTTACTTTTATTGGTGACTTGATAATGGAGTGGGTGCTAGTATAAATTTTATGTTATAGAGTTAGTTTG
The DNA here is from genome assembly GCA_036250505.1 of Solanum acaule. Taxonomy (NCBI): domain Eukaryota; kingdom Viridiplantae; phylum Streptophyta; class Magnoliopsida; order Solanales; family Solanaceae; genus Solanum; species Solanum acaule. The sequence goes on from JAJOOR010008121.1 coordinate 49,480, forward strand.
GTAGAACCTGTAAATTAAACATATGATTTTTAATACTTTAAGAAATAAAAAAAGGCAAAAGAAGTTCTCTCTTTTGTATTAATTCTATAATTTTTACTTATTTAAAAGAATTAAATGGAATAATGAGTCTTTTCACAAATTTCATAATTTCTTTTGCTTTATGAAATTGTTAGTACTGAAAGGTTTTAACGATTAGAAATGATAAAGAAACAATCTTGTGAAAAATATATTAACAAAAACATAATAATTGGTGAACAATTTTTAAAAATTATAATAAGAACGTTTGTATTTTCCAAAAAACAAATATCAAAAACCTTGTTAAAAAAAATCTCTAATGAATCATGCATCTCAAGTAACAAATAAAAATATTGAGGGATTAAACTTTGTTAGAAAGCACAGTACCGCAATTTGAGCACTACTAATTATTGGCACATACGAAACTATATCGCGACAAGTGTTCATTTCAAGATCTGAGGAAGCCATGTATATGAAGATGTAAAGAAATAAAATTTATTCAGCAATAATCTCTAGAATGAGAGTTTAGAAGAAATTTGTCTTGAGGGATGAAATATTGAGGTGTATATATAGAATACTAAATTAAGAAAAGGGTAAATATTATTGAATATAGATGATGATACATTTAATATGATCATTAATGTTGAATTTTCTCTTTCGAAAATATGATAATTGTATTCCCCATATTTTGACTTTCTAAAAAATTAAAATTTGGTCAATTATTATTTATTACTTTAGCATGTACATAATACGAAAATTTCTCATAATTACTCTTTTCATGTGAACCAAATTAATAGGTCAAGCTACAATTTATTTGTTGTCCATTTTTGTGATTACTAATATTCACATTTTTAAAGTTGAGCTTTAAGTATCTCATATGTGCTTACTTCACAAAATTCACATTAGAGATACAATACCTTTTCGGGATGTAAACTCATATGATATTTAGGTTGATCGTAAAAATCCAAACCGTCGTGAGTGAGCCAACACTAACCGCCGGTGGGAGAACCAATAACATACCCCAATCTAACCCATCAACCATTTTTAGAAGAAAAATCATTACATTAACACTAGGAAAATAGTTTTAAAAAAGATTACGGATCAAGTTCTTATAAACTCAATCAACAATCAATAAAACATTGTGGAAATTACTCCCTAAAATATGAAAGTCATAGTACAAAAACTCTAAAGTGTAATGACCTCCAGGTCATTTATGTATTTATGCCTCTTGTTCATCGTTCAAAGTTTTCCTATAGCGAGCCCAAGTCATTTATGAAATGCTGAGACTTACACTTCGTTCATCCAGTCATTCGTTTAATTTTTATGCGAGTTTTACGTTTTTTGGAGCTTCTGAACCTTGAACAATCATTTTATCAGAGGTTCCAGAAGATGACCTTGCAATCCAATCATGACAATTACATCAGCTATGAAAGGGTCATTTTAGGCTAGTAGCATAACCGACACTACTCCCAAGGCTTTTCAGTGCGAGTCTGTGCGATTAGAAATTTAACTTTAAAGTTAAAACCTAAGTTTGACTTTAGTCGATATTCTGAGGAAACAAGATCGGATGAAAATTATGTTAGGAGGTTAGCTCGAAATGTAGAGTTTGGTCTAGAACGACCCTTCATTAGGTCCCTAGCTATTTCTGACCTCGTATGAAAATTTTGACTAATTTATTGAGTCTGTAATATCTAATTTGGTAGGGTTTCATGTATTAATTTGCATGCATAGCGTTTTGAACGAATTCAGAGCGCCCAATTGGAGATTTTAGAACTTGCCAAACCAACTGATATGCAATAGCTGGTGCAACCCATTTTTGGTCTCACAGTCACGGGCTGATGATCGCATTCACAGAGACCACATGGTGTAGCTGCCGGGTTCGCGTGAGTCACAGTCCATATTCGTATGCCTTCGCGATCACGGGGTCATGGTCGTGTTCATGGGACCTCTCCTTGCCTTCGTGTTAGCTAGAGCTCTCTCCACATTCACGGTGGCCGATTTACCGACCAAGCCACCATGCAGGCCTTGGCCAACATGATCGCGATGAAGAGTCTTGCCTAGTAATTAAATAACACATGGACATGAAGGCAACTTTGTTCTTAAATTGAATTGGTGATTTCTCCGTCATCCGAGCTCTAATTTCAGTGCTTCAATGTCCCATGCATCCATAATTATCGAGGATACGTGGTGAGTTGATTGAATTGAGTCGGTGAACCTCTGCTTGAGGTAAGTTTGGTGTTGAAGCTGCTACCTTATCTTGGTTTTCTTTTTAATTTATTGCATGAATCATGTAATCAGTGTGGCTTTCTCTTTAAGAAGTAACCAATAATGGTGAACTCCTCATAAAAGAGTTAAATATTCATATCGGTAGATCTTTACTCGAGGGATATCCGTACCGCTATGTTGGTTCTACCTTCCCACTAGTAAGGGTTTGATCGGTAATCTGCAACTATAAGTTTCACTAGATGGGCCGTTACCTATGTGATTCATCAAGGTCTTACACTTATCTTTGTAATCAGCAAAAACATTTCAAAATGGTATAAGACATTCAAGTTCATATCAAATCATAGTATATAAAACTTTGTCAAATGCTATTCTCATGTAAATGCTAAACTCTTCCGATGACGGTTATCATATATCAATTATTAATATATATATATTATAAAAACAAGTTCATCTCAAATAACTATTTTGGTACCATATCAAGTAAAATACTAGTCCCATATGCAAGTTCAAAACATTTTGGTAAATCATTCACTTTATAAATCATGTATGAATCATGAAAGTTATAAAACACAAATTATGGTAAGATTACTACTCACAATACTCATGCCGAAATCCCTTGCTCGTCGCTCCAGTAATCCGAATGAATTCCTTCGAACAATCATAACAATTTCATGTTAACCTCTTCATACATGTTATTTCATACTAAATTAAAATACACAGCCATAGAGGTTCCATGAATGACTCAAAATTTGTCCAATCACATAATTGGTGCATTAATCACACAAAGCAGACTTATCTTGATCAATTTCACATTGTAATAAACCAACAAAACTTTACTGCCCGTCTACTTTTACTTCATATATGCCAAAATAACAGGCTTTACCATTGAAATCATCAGTACACTCCTTCACTTCATGAGAATATGACAATTTCCTTTATTTCTTTAACCCGTGAATTTTTAAACTCTCAACCCCAATTCTATAGCCGTGAATATACTGATCAAATTTATAAACGAAGCTCAAAAACATACCTTCCTCTTCCGCTTCTCTCTTTAATTAAAAATCAATTCTTATCAATTCTCTTCCTATCATGACCCAACCCATCTGGCCGTGCGATCATCTACCCAACATCTAAGTTGGAGAACCCTCGATTCCCAAACATTTTTAAAATGCGGAAAATTAAGAAAACTGACAAATAAGTGAAATGCATGTATGTTTATGAAATAAGAGTCTTAAATGACTCAAAGTTAACTTGTAAAGTAATTAACTTCCCCAAGGATCTGGTCTAAACATGTACAAGAGCTTCTAAGATTTACAAGGCATATAACATAATAACAAATGACATAGATCCCACCATATGGAAGTAAAAAATGAAGCTGCTGGAGATTGTCTTCGTCTTCACATACGAAACATCACTTACCCTGCAACCAGACTATGCCAGAAAGACATAGCAAGAGCAATATCAGTACAAACCACACGTACTGGTAGGCATCATCAGTCAACCTGATACCCACCACATAATATAAGAAAATCAACTAGTAGGAAACATTCAATAATACTTTTCATTCCTCCACCGTTATATTTTCCTGCCCTTACCGTTCCCGGATACCTTAACATATACTGGTACACTTGACTGTAACCCCTTACTCATTCCACTCTTATCATAATTTAACCATTCTACCTCTTAGAAAGGTTCCGGATGTAACAACTACCAACCCGGCCAACCAGTCACAACATACCCTTATATCTTCCTCATCACCACTTAACCCTTGCCCTTATAGTACATGCTATCGAGGCTCGCTAACCATTTCAATACGGATCCATTTATCAACTTGATACCTAACAGCTTAAATACCCCACTTATAACATAACCCCACCCCAATTCTCACTTTTCAAGAATACATACCATCTCTCTAAGTAACACATTGTAACGCCTGGACCCTCGTTCTCTACTTATCATACACATCCCGATTTGGAACTGACCCTTCATAGTTTATTTAATAACAAGGTATATATATATCGAGCAAAACCAACATGGTAATACTCGTATATGGAATAAAGTTCAATCAATTACTCTTTCAAAAGCGACGTACAGTTTTTAATATCAAAGACAATTAGACATGAATAACGTAATCACAGATGGTCCTCTCATAGAACCCATGCCCAAACTATTAGTGTGCCAGAATGTGACACCCGATCCCAATTAGTGTGCCAGAACATGACACCTGATCCAATGTATATGTCGGAACATGACAACCGATCCAATATATATGTGTCGAAACATGACACCTGATCCATTGTATATGTCGGAACGTGACACCCGATCCAATCAACACAATCATAGTCACAATCACATCCATAAGTAACAATACTCATTATCATAATATTAAGTAATAGGTTCATGGCATGTAATTATTTATACTTAGTCTTTTCATTATCATTCGAGCCATGTTTTCTAATCTTATTCATGTACATAAACATGGAACCAACAACAACAAGCATACACAACACCAAAACTAGAGTTGATCCTCCTCTAAACGTATTCCACAAAACAAGGCTTCCTTCTATGATTTCCATCTTATTCAACAAGTAATAGTATATAAACAATCATCCCTTTTTCGGCGCACGAAGACATACACATGAATTCTACCATCAATTACCAATATACTACACAGTGAATCACAGGTTTACAACTACTCAATTAATAAACCTAGCCTACCTAGGCGCCAAGCAGTTGCATTGAATTTTTAAAAAATCTAGTTTCCAGACCTCGTGATGGTGGATTTTATCGGAAATCCACAAGCTATCAAATTCCTTACGCTAGAACTCTCTTCCTCCTTCTTTCCCAAGCCTAGATTAGAGCCTTTTATGGGTATATGGGGTAAATCTCGCCTCTTTTTGGTGCTTTTGGAAAAAGGAGAAAATAAGACTTTGCTTTATTTCAGTTTTGTCCCCGTTTGTCCTGTTCTGGAGCTCCTTGTCCCGCTGGAACGCCGCCTCCCTAGCAGCATCTAGCTTGCTCTGGCGGGATGACGGGCCCAATTTTTCCCCGACATTTTTCCTTTCCTAAATAACGATGATTGGGGTCATTACAATAGATACCAATTTACCCCTCGTTCGTCCCCAAAACAACTAGCGAAGGGAAGAGCACGACCCTTTTTTGGAGTACTTCTAAACAAACAACACGGCCTGTTACAGAACCACGAAGGATGGTAGTTTCCAATTTTAAACATGAAGGGGTTCTTTACAGAAGGTACCGGTTAAGCAAATGATGCAACACATGGAGAAAGAAACATGCCCCACTGGATATCCTGCCCTGCCAGAGCGGCAGGTTCCTGCTGAGGCGGGGTCGCTATGGCAGGGATATTCCCGCTATAACGGGGAATCATAACCCAGCAAGTAGGGGGAAAGGAAAATTTTCCCCTATTTCCTTCTAAACTCACCCCCAAAACTCCAAAAACACTCTCAATCGCTTCGCCCCGAACATCAATTTTACGGTAAAGTTCTTTCTTCTATTCTCTTTACTTCAATACTTACTTAACAACGGTTATATGCCGCTAATTGCTTGATAAAAAGGCCTTGGGGTAGTTATTCAAAATCATGAACATAGGTTGCTTGATTTGCTAGACAAACGTAGCATGGACACTTCCCTTATGTTCACAACGTCTCTACAACGTTCTGAGCATAAGGATTTCGCAAAAATACGATCGAAACGATTCCGAAATTGATAGGGGAAGTTGATTAATTTCTTGAAGTAAAACCTGGATTCAGGAACAATTTAGGGGTTATTTTGCTAGAACAACCACATATTTTTGTACTAGGGTACTTTATAGACTCTAATCTGCTGAAATTAAGTGAAAAATATCACATTCGGCATTTTAGGAATTTCCCAGGAGTGGTGCTAAAATGAGGGACGTAGCTTAGCCTTAATATACCTTTCCAATGAACGCTCGAATGACAGTAGTTTTTTCATGAAAGTTGTTCCTTATGACCTAAGCTTCAAAAACACTATATACACACAGTTGGTATGCACCTATAAACAATTCATAATTGATCTTAAATTGGTAGATTTTTCATATGGCCCCAACTTGACAAAACGCCCGTAGAACTTCATAAAAACAATCATAAAAGAGTCACGAGATGATTACCTTAGTTAACTAAGTGTAAACCTTGAAGAAACACCAACAACAACAAATTTATATCTTCAAAAACTAGCTCCAAACGCAGCTAATAGGAGGGAAAACTGATTGCCACATGTAGAGATCATGTTTCTAGGAACGGGGGCAACCTTTAATGGTAGAAATCGTCAAAAACTAACCAAAAACTAACATTCATCATGCAAGAACTCCATTAGAACCCTCTCTTAAGATTTCTTTCTGGTTAGGGAGTGAAAAGAAATGTTTTGTTGGCTTAAAACGTTGAGTAAGCCGACATACCACAATTTTTACCCTACCCGGATCGCGACCCAAATTTTGCCCCGGCAGTCCGCGGTAAAACACTCATAACACTTTACTCTAATGTCGGTTTGATACGGGGTTTTGTGCGTTGCAAACTAGACTCATAGGCCTTCAATTCAGTAGGTCACAGGACTTTTAGCTGTTTATATACTACGAGAAAACATCCAAGACATTTGACCCAAAATTAAGAAAATATTATTAAAGAAACTTCGATAACTTTTGCCGACCTTAGTTTCACTAATTTTCTTGACTGCAAAACATAACATACAAACCTTGTACTATTATAATTCCTCATAACACACTATTCTTAGAATTTTAGATACTCATAGGCTTACTGCGAGGTATGAAATAATTTAAACCTTTCAAATGGGCGAAGTTCTACTCGAGCCATTTTTTAATCTAGAACTTTGTCTGAGGGGTCCCTTTGACCTAAAAATTTTGTTTAGTTCCTTGATATTGCCACCCATTTGGAATCTTAGTGTCCAATGTATGCTACCAAGTCATATACACCTCATATAACCATGCCAAACTACGCCACACATATTATGCAAGAATAGAGAAAAAGTACGGTATCTTACATTCAAAATAGGGTTGATGCTGTAATTTAGACATAAACAACTCAACTCAAGGATCTCAATAACAATATAGAAAAACTCAATGCTCAGAACTCAAAAACTTAAGACCTTAAGACTCAATCATACTTCTCAACTCAAGAATACCCAATTCATAGGGTTCATGCTCAAATATAGACATGAACAAATCAACTACAAAATCTCAATGCATAACATATAGAAATTCAATAATCAGGAATAGAATTTCAAAAAAGAATCAGAAACTCAAGAACTCAAAATCAACTCATCCTAAGATTAGTCAAATCTAAAGATAGAACTCTAGATTAGTCTTTTTCTGATTTTAAAGTAGATATAGGACGTGAGCACGAACTAGTCAAATACTATGATAGCCTTACATACTTGAAAGAACAAGGTTTTGTAAGAAAAACTTGATTAGAAGCCTTGAAACCCTAGCTTGAAGGAGAACAATCAAGAAAATATTTCTTGTGATTCTTAAACTAGTTTCTTGAAAACTCTATGGCAAAGAATTAGGATTTTCAATAATGATTCATAATGTTATGAAGACATTTGAGTTGCAAAGAATGAAATTCTTTGAGAAGGACTTACCTTGAAGAAGAATCTTGGAAACAGATTGGATAAATCTTTAATGGAAGTCATATGCTTTAATTTTTCCTTAGGATTTTGCCTTAGGGTTTGATAGAGAAGAGAATGATGGATTAAGAGATGAAAATCTAACTGTTTTGGGCCTTTAATTAGTCAAGAAATTAGTTTAGGGTTTTTTTAGAGGTAAAAAGACAAAAAGACCCTTTTTAATGTTTCTCGTCCGGTAATTCGTCACTACACTACATTAGGTTGCTAAAATGGTCATTACTTCTTACTCAAACTCAGATTGTTGCGATATTGGTTGCTTTGGAAAGAAGATTCAAATACCTTTAGTGTGATAGGTTATGGGCCATGTAACTCTATAAATTCTAAGAGATATGGTCGTTTGAAGTTGACCCAAATAGAATCTTACATCAAAACTTACTCGATATGGAAGCTTTCAACTAAACTTAGTTCATATCCAAATTCATTCCAACACAAAAAGAAATGACCTTTACACTTATGGGAAATTTAAGAATCACCTGGTACAATTTTTTTTCAGAAATGAAGAATGGTTGTAGTATTAACTTAGAATTTTTTTTGAATGTTGCAATCCAGACAGACCACCCAACCCACTCCCTTGGGAATCAGCTGTCTAGCTATCAAGAGTTCTCGAGGGCATATCGACTCTGAAGAGGATCTCAAGTAGACTCCAAGAAACCGTGGATTGACGTCCACCCTTAACGATATCATAAAAGGCTCCAAGCTGGAAGCACTCCAAACTCAAGAAAGGACACAATCTCCGATAATGCATCTGAACTGCAAAAATAGGGAGAGGATACAAAGGATAGCAAGCATTGCAAATGCCTAAGCTAAGGCCAATACTATCAGACCCAAGTGTGCTATTCCAGTCTACAAGGACCTATTAAATCCGAAAAACTTTGAAGACATACCGTAGTCACAAAGTGTGTAGGGCTAAGGCAACACTTGTCTAATTAGAGAGATTCTGCCCTCGAAACAGTAGTAATTAACTGTAAATCATTGTCTCTAGCAAGGAAAGAAGGATAACTAGGTACCTGCCCCCAATTTACACTCATCATCATGAATTCACACTCTCATGCTCAATCTAATTAGAAAGGATGTTGTAGTCTACCTTTAAGCCAATTATGTGCCTACCAAATCACAAATCATATCATTTCCCTTCTGAACGACCTCTGAACGCTGCCACACTATCAAAAATAGGACCAGAATGTCAATACGGTCGTTTAGACACAAAAATCACCCAAAATGGAGACATACCAATTTTTAGAGTCTAATTGGAATCTTGGGATCCATGCAAGAAATTCTGGAATTGACTACATCAAAAGGTCCACTTATGTCCCAAAATAGGACACAAATTGAGGCTCAAAAATCGGTTAACACAACAACACAATGAAAACTCAAATTAAAAGAGAGAAGGTAGCAGCTTACCAACAAAATTTCACCTCGAATAGAGTGCCACTGACACAATCCAATTAGTCCACCATATAGCCCCGAAAAAAGACCACGTAGAACTTCAAATCACAAAAGTTAGAGTTAAAACAACGAAGAAATCGAAATTCTTATATAAATACCCAAGGCTAGTTACGACAAGGGGTTAGATGAAGAGGCCCTGTCGCGAATGCGGCCGACCATGCGCGAGCGCTAGGTTTGTCTTCTGAGACCATGAAGACCAGGTGCTAGCCCTTTGCGACCGTGAGCCCAGGCGCGTGCGACCGTGACGCCTCTGCTCGCAGCAAAGGGCTTGACCTCCAAAACTTTGATGGGGTGCCCCGGACTCATTTGGAACAAAGAGCATGCAAACAAACTATGTTATTCCATTGGAAACTACATTCTGGCCTCAATGGAACCACCAAAAATTCCAATCCGAGGTAGTTTTGATAAAATGTAGGTCCCACACCCAATTGCAATTTAAAGCCAAATCAACGAAGGGCCTTGGATTAGCTAGAAGCCTCGGGACCTAAACAAAGGGTCGTTCCACACTAAAATCGACATTCCAAAGCTAACTCACTGACGAAATTCTCCTCCGAGCTCGTTTACTCAAAATGTTGACTAAAGTCAAACTTAGGCTTCGATTTGAAAGTTAAAATGCCTAATTGTATAGACTCACACTAAAAACCTTGGGAGTCATGCCAACTATAAATGACCCTTTCGGAACTGATGGAGTCGTAAGAATGGGATTTTGAGGCAATCTTATTGAAATTATTATAAAAATGACCATTTAGGGTTCAAAATATCCTAAAACACTAGAACTAGCATTAAAACCAATGAACGACTAGGGGACCGAACTGTCAGTCCCAGCTAGTCATAAATGACTTGGGGTCGCTACAAGAAAGTTCTAAACAACAAATAGGAGGCATAAAAATAAAAATAACTTGAAGGTCAATACGATACCCACTACTAAAAATGACTTTCATCGGTGAAAGTAATACTGAAAAAGTACCTGAAGGCTCAAACAAGACTGGAAACTTCTCCCGTATATCATACTTTGTCTCCCACGTAGCTTCCTCAGCTAGAAGATGCCTCCAATAAACCTTAACCACATGAATGGCTTTTGAAAGCAATCTCAGCACATCTCTTGCAAGAATTGCAACTAGCTCCTCTACAAAGGTTAAGTGATCATCTAACTCTACTGCATCATACTGAAGTACATGTAACTCATAAACGACATACTAGTGCAGCATCAAAACATGACAGACTTGGTGGATCGCTAACTCATATAAAACCTCTCTAACTGTCCGGGGGATCTGAAAAAGGCCCAATATACCTGGGGCTAAGATTTCCCAAAATCTGGAATCTCATCACATCCTTCATGGGCGACACACGAAGGAAAACTCTATCATAAACTAAAAACCTCAGAGACCACCGCCTACGATCATCATAACTCATGTACCTACTTTTTGTTGTCCAAAATCAATCCTGAATCACCCTCACCTGCTCCAAAGCCTCCTGAATCAAGTACTTAACACACGATCTAGGCGCTATAGACTCAAACCAACCAACCAGACAGTGACAAGATAAAAGATCTACCATATAAAGCCTCAATGGGGCCATCAGGATGCTAGAATAGTAGTTGTTATTGTACGCAAACACCGCCAAAGGCAAGAAATATTTAGATAATGAAAGAATAGAATGGTACGATTTAGAAATAAATTCAGATTAAAATGAACTACGAATATTTACAATACTGGATAGAATCTATGGAAGAAATAAAACTAGAAGAACAATTAATAGAGGAAAATTTATATAGGTACCGAAGAACCCAAGATATGTTATATCTAGAATATATTATAAATAATATTAATGAAATATTCAGATTAAAACAACTATCGAAAAAATACTACGATAAATATTATTACATATTACCATGAATTTAG